>VSMD01063956.1:0-23724 GCA_008750895.1 Mirza zaza | reverse complement strand
GGATAGCCCGGGCCTGGCCTTCAACCCCAGATTAATAAACAACACTTAGGACTGCACGAAATTCTTCTTAGCAGCCTCCAGCACAGTGGTAGGCAGCTGTCTGCTTTAACACAGCACAGTTCCACCTGCAATTGCCATCCATTTGGCAATTCTCATTGCTGAGCTACCATAAGTAGGTTCACCTGGTTAGTCATGTCAAGATCCTTATTTACAACAGAAAAACATGCAGATACCCATGAATGCACACACATTTTCATGCACACCAACTATACATGCAGACACGCGCATGCACACACACACACTCATCCAGGAAGGCACAGCTGGCCTCATGCTGCCGTTAATAGACCAAGACCTGCCTTAGGCTTTGCATTTGGTGTCTCCCTACTTGGACAGTCTCTTCAGTGCATGGCTGGTTGACTCTTTTCCTTCCATTTAAATATTCCTGTCTCAGAGAAACCTGCCTTGATTGCTTTATTTAAAATAGTTCCACCTAGTCAATCTTTATCATCTTAGCTTGCATTATTTTCTTTTCTATTACTTACATGATATGATAGCCATTTACTTCAATTTTCTATTTTTTATCGGGGTAAAATAAACATAACATAAAATTTATCATTTTGATCATTATTATTAAGAACATAACTCAGTGGCATTAGGTACATTTGCATGATTGTAAAACCTTTGCCACCATCCATCTCCAGAAATTTTTCATCCTTCCAAACGGAAACACTCTACCCATTAAACAGTAATTCCCTATTTTCTCCACCCCCAACCACTGGTGACTACTATTCTGCTTTCTGTCTCTATGAATTTAACTATTTTAGGTACCTCATATATGTGGAATTATACAGTAGCTGTCCTTCTGTATCCAGCTTATTTCATTTGGCATAATGTCTTCAAGTTTCATCCACATTGCAGCATGTGTCATTATTTCATTCATTTTTAAGACTGAACAATATTCCACTGTATGTACCTATATACCACATTTTGTTGTTGTTGTTGTTTGTTTTGTTTTTTGAAAAGCAGATACTCCATTTTTATTCTTCGGGAATTAAAAATCTAGATCTTACTTTCTGACCCTTTACCAGTAGCAGTGACTTTGGAGGTTGTAGGGACGGGCAGAACTGCATATATATAGCTGGGGATCGGCAGAGAACATGAGACCATTGGCTCATTCTTTTGTTTATTTACTCATTTATGGACATATTCAACAAGCATTCATTGAGTTAAGTGGTGGGGATAGTAATGAACCTCTCCCCTCCTTAAGGTTATATATTCCACATTTTGGAAGATTCATTTTTAATAGCAAAAAAAAAAAAGACACCTCAAAATAACCCAATTGACTTTCAACATATGAATGGGTAAACTATGGTACATCCATACAATGGAAAAGTCACGGAATAAAATAAGGAAAAGACTACAGACTCATGCAATAACTTGAATAAATCCCAGGGGCTTTATGTCGACTAAAAGAAATCCAATGTCAAAAGTTTATAGGCCTTTTACTATAACATTCTTGAAATGACAAAATTACAGTCATAAAGGACAGGGGTATTGTGAGGCCTCCAAGCACCAGAAGGGATGTGGGTGAGATGCCCTTCCAGGACCCTCCAACAGCGCCTGCTGCAGTGGCAGGAGGTGGGATGAGGTAACTGAATCCAGGTCACAGTGGAGGTGCTGGCTTTGATCACAATGCTTGCTTTTATTGTGTACTAAGTACTGGATGTCAGGAAACTGCCCTTCAGACCCTGACTAATCCTGGAACCAGGCTGGGAGCGGGTGGGCAGCTGGGTGGGAGGTCAATCCAACAGTTAAGCCACGGATCTCTGTGTTACACAGCTATAGCACCTTCCTGCTCTGCACAGTCTCCAGAAGGCCTTTCCACCACGAGGTGCTGCTCTCCACACACCTCAGCCTGATGGCCCACTCTGTACTCTGTTCCATAGTGAAGGCCACTGTGTGCATCTGTCTGGACTTTAGGCTTTACTGCCTTCCCTCTGGCAGCCCCACAAGAAATCCACCTCACCCCAAGAGGCTGCAGAGACCCCTGCCTCTCTAACCGGGAGGAAGACTGCATCCCCTACCCACCCCACCCCACCCCACCCCCTTTCCTGTAGCCTGGACTGGAGTCCCAGCTCTGCCACTTCCCTGGCTGTGTGACTTTGGCCAAGGTCATAGCTCCAGTTTCCTCTTCCTCTTCATGAAAGAGGTACCATAGCCCTGGCTGTGGAGTGTTGTGCCCTCAACTGGCCCACACTTAAGAGTGCATGGCACACAGCTCCCATGACAGCTTGTTTCAGATGGGGCCTTTATTCCCTCCAGGGTGACTGTTCAACAGTCTTTTTACCTTAGGAAGCAGTGTTCTTGGGCATACCTATCTGGGAGCCTGAGCTGTGTTATCAAAAGGCTTAGTTTTGACTCATGAATATGAGTTTACACAAACCCTATGTTCTGGCTGAACCTCAGTTTTTATGTCTATAAAAAAAGATTTTGAACCCCATTCCCTTTTCCACAGGGATCTTTGAGTCGAATAAAGGCAATGAATGGGAGTGTCGTTGTCCTCAAAGCAAAGACTACCAGGAATATACTTATAGTCAAAGTTGATATATATATATATATATATATATATATATATATATATATATATATTTACTTTTCTTTTTCCTACATGTTGCTGCAGGAATATTAAGCACAATAGTGTAACATAAAACTTCTCAGTAACAGGTTGCCAGAGGGGAGTTTTAGGGATTTAATTTTGTGTTAGGTGATTTGGGGCAAAGGTTTAAGCATCTGGAGTCCATTCTGCATAGGGTGCCAGCAAGAGGATAGGCAATTCTATGATTATCTTAATAAGTTTTTTCTAGGAGATGAGCAGAATGGAGCAAAGCAAAGCTGTATTTTGTAAAGGAGTGGCAGCTGTCCGTGTTAAGCAGAAAAGGGGCATGTTTTTCATTTTTGTGGCTTATAACAACCTTTTTGTCTGTGTGTAGACAAGATTTTGAAAGGATTTTGTGTCTCTTCACAGAGTAATTTTGTTTCAAGTTGCTGTTCTGTGTGGAACTGCTCATGGTCAGCAGGGAATACCAGGGTCTGGCTGTGAGAGAGCTGACAGCTGTCAGGCTGCTTTCTTTTTGTCGGCAGCGTCCTTTGTAACTCTAATGTCTTTCTTTCCCACACTTTCCATCCTGCACTGTCCTCTGTTTCCACTGATTCTATATTGTCTTTGCTTGTTTTTGCTCATAAAGTCTTTGAGGATCTAAAAATGTTATGGGCCTTCTTTTTAACAAAGACACACACACATTCCCAAAGCATCATGCAAGATATACCAGGACACTCATAGGGCTCTATGGCCAATGAGGATGGGGAGGTAAGAGCGTGTTATGTCCACCCACATCATGGAGATCACACCTGCCCTTGAGAATCACTTTTGATTCTTGTGATCAGCTGCTTGGTACGAGCTTGGGTTCAACAGGGAACAAGGATGACTCCTTCAGAGGAAACAAACCATGAATGCCCCCAAGGAGCATCCCATGTTATAAGACGGCCTTCCTACTGCCCTCCCTGTTCCTTTGTATCTTCCTGGGACCAGACACACAGAAAGCTTAGCTGTTGCAATAATGGATTAATTGCATCATTAATTGCCTAAAATCCCACACTGTATACTTGGCCCAAAAGTCACCCTGTATGTACCCCGGTGTGTGTGTGTGTATGTAGTTGTGCACACGGACAGGGGGTGGGTGTATCTGACTGTGAATGTATACCTTTTCTTAAATTCTGTGTCCCCACCTCTGATTAAATGAATGTACTCGTGCTCTGAAGCCAATCAGGAAACAGACTTCACACAGTAATCTATGGAGGGGTGGGGAACCTGGGGCCTTGGGGCCACATGTGGCCTTCTGGAAACTTGAGTACGGACTTTTGACTGAATCCAAATTTTATGGAACAAATCCTTTTATTAAAAGGGATGCAGCAAAGAAAGATGAAGCTTTTCTTGCCTCCTTTTGTGCTTCGTAAAGAACAACCTTGAAAACAGAAGGCCGCAGGTTCCCACGGTGGCATGAGCAGGAATCAGCCCCTGTGAGCACAGGCGTGGCTTGGAAGCTGGTGTCCTCACTGGTTGCGCAGCGGGAGTGAGGTGCGGGGGCAGCAGGAGGCCTGGAGCAGTGGTGTCCCCATCAGTAGAGCCGCTGCCTCCAGGGGATTATGGGAGACACACCTGGGGCAAGGGGGACGAAGGGAGGGAATCACAGCAGAGGTGCAGGCAGGAACTTCAGGCCCCGGTTTCCCTGTCGCGAGGGCTGCAGGATGGCTGTGGGGAGGCCCGGCAGCTGCAGCAAGCTTGCTGACTCCCTGCGACACTGCTGCGATCCCACGCGTCCCAGCTGGAGCTCCGCGAGAGGTTCTCACACCCACAAGGCTTGGGCATCCAGAAACTGCCAGATCCCCCTTTTCTTGCCACGTCTCTCTAGCGCCCTCTTGAGAAAGCTTTTCACCGTGCGCACTGGGAAAACAGGTTAAAGGAATTCTGGCGTTTATCACAGAGCATGTATTGAAGGATAAGTTCGGAGCTGAGACCTTTGACTAAATTTCTTTTGATTATTCACAGTGCGTCCGTATGACCTTGTGTCAGAAAAATGAACAGCACTCCCTATCCTACCTCCCTTTTTAAAATGCATCTTGAAAAAACTAGTCTTCCAGTAAGCACTGCCGGTAAGTAGTTTCTAAGTTTGTGTGTCATCATTCTGTTTTAAGTATATTTGCTAAAGTATTTGCGTACATGTGTGGTTAACCATAACCTACATTCACATCGCTTTCATTTGGGGGATTTTCTTCTTTGTACTATAAAGGAATTCAAAGTTATCAAAATTCCTTAAATGAATTAAGGAATTCTTAATTCTTTAGGTGCCTATCATGAAAGATACGTTTTCATTGATTTTACCGATGGAAGACCTGTACTAGCCACATTGTGAAGCTATGTATGAAATTAAAGTACAATATGAATAAATTCGAATCATGAGAAAATGGTTTTAAAAGTCACAAAGAAGCACATTTTGGTGACCATCATTGATGAACTTCTGAACTTTATTGCGTATAATTGCGTCACTAATAAATCCTAATAAAGTTACATTTTTGAAATTAAAAAGAAAAAGTAGGTGTGTCCACACATCAGTGTACATGGTGAGTCTGCAAATGCCCTGTGTGTGCGTTCTGTCTGCAGACACAACATCAAGGGCTCCTTCAGCCCTGCCTCATGGGAGAGAGGGAGGCAGGCAGAGGGTGGCCCTGGCTGCCTCTGGGATTCCTTCTTCCTCCCTTCCCGGGCACAACAAACCGGCCCCAGTTCAGTCCACTTAGGTCAGGGTGAACTCAACCAATCCCCATAACCATCTCTCTGGAATAGGATGTTGGGGGTATGGGTGAGGCCATCCTGGACAGGAAGGTAGAGACCCTGGAGGAGAGTGACTGCCTAGTGGACTGGGGGATTGGGGTAAGTTAGGAAAGATGTTCTCTGCTGGAAGGGCCAAAGGGAGGCTGGTTCCACAGGGCTGGCAGAGCTAGGCACTGGCTATGCCCTCCCCCCTATATCTAGTTGGGTGCCCACCCACTAGACCCCAAGTGGGGGGAGAGGGTGTCAAGGACAGGAGATGAACACGCATATGATCCCACTCCATCCTCACCTGAATGTTGTGACTTCACCTTGTTGAGCCTCGGTTATTCAGCTGTAAAAAAGGGCTTAAGGAGAGCATTTAGCAATGATAAATGTGTCAGGAATGCTAACTTGTAAATCCTATTCCATGAAGGAAAAATAAACCCTTGTTATTTTGAAAGAAGACCCAGAATGATTACTTCCTGGGATAGGTGGGGATGGACACATGGAGACCTAGAATAACCAGGTCAGACTAGCCAGGAATACCTGGACCCAAAGTGACTCCTCTGTTGAAAGAGCAATAGAGTGGTGGAGCGGAAAGAACTTTGTTCTCTCAGGCATTGGAGGCTCTGTATGGTCTCCAGGAGCCATGGTGAGGGAAGAGGGCAGCCTGGGATTTGAGGATCCAGAGCACTTGGAAGCACAAACTTTGCTGTGTCCCACTGGGAAGTGTGGGTCAGCCCTGCCATCTTCTGGCCGTGCTTAGAACTGCAGTGGGCGGAGGTATGCCCTGAGAGATGGAACGTGGCCACCCTGTCTGCTCATTCTACAGATTACCTCCTGGACATGACCATGTGTCAGGCTCTGGGACAGAAAGAACCTGGGGAGACAAAGGAAAACTTGACTGCCTTTGTGAGCTCACAATGTACTAGGGAAAGATGACACAAATTTACATTAACACAATTTCTGCTATGAAGAAAACAAATGAGTAGCTGAAAGAGAAAATAATGGAGAGATCATCCAAAGACTGTATGGTCAGGGAAGGCCTCTCTGGGGAAGAGAAAGAGTCCTTAAGTACAGAAGTGCAAGGAGGCACATTTCAAGAAGAAAGAAAAGCATTGCAAATGCCAGGTATAGTAAAGATCTCTATCTTTCAAAGCCTTTGAAAGACTGAATTCAGACCCGGACACAGGTCTCTTGAACTTCTCAGGGTACCAGACATCATGCATATAGCAGCACTGTCTTTCTCCTCCATCCTTACCTCCCCAGATAGAAACTCTGGGCTGTAGATTCTGGGCTTGTACTCTAATCTCTGCGTTCTGAGATCTACTCTCTGGGCTGGCCTCAGGACCTTGACCTAAGCTTTTACTTTGAATCTGGAGTTATAAGTTGAGGGCCTGGTCCATGTCCTGACAGTCTGGACTCAGCCCATCTGTCTCTAGGCTTGGTTCTCTGAGATCTCGGCTGAAGGTTAGGTGATTAGAGCTCCTAGCACTTCTTCTCTGGCCTCTGAACTTAGATGTCAGGAATCAGGACACCAAGGCCTTGACTCTATGTTGTAAACCTTGAACCATGAGTCACTGGTTCTGCTCCAGGTCAGATGGCTCTGGGGTCTGGTGGCTAGTGCTTCATTGGAGGCTGCTCTTTTTTGAGGTTGCTGCTCTGGGCTGTGGCATTGAGATTCTAGCTTGATTCTTCGTTGCAGGCCAGAAACCCAGGCAGTAAGTCTTGTATCTTACAAAGAATGAAAAAGGCTCTTGTGGATACACAGGGAGCTGGGGGCTGCCAATGGATAGTTCTTCCTCAGGATCTGCCCTCGGAAATATGGGGAGAGATTTGTTCTGGGAAGCTCAGGGGCTCAGATGCACATCTTGAGGAGAGGCCAGGACTTCCCTGTCTCTGATGTCTCAACCCAGCCTAGACATAGACAGAAATGGAGACAGACAACTTCAGACACTGCACTATGAGATCATAGCAGAGAATCTGTCTCACTGTGGTCACCCCCTATCTCGCATATTGCCTGGAACATGATGGAATCATAAACAAAGATTTGTTAATGGATAAATAAGTAAGTATCAATTCTACACCCAAATTGCTGAAGAACAGTAGACAAAAATGGAACTGACAAGTCATCTGAAAGGGGTTCAGACTGAAGAAGCCTCAATCGAAAGGTCAAATCGACATCTTGAGGAGAGAGGAAATTAAACAACTAAACCTTGTCAGCAGAAAGAAATGGATCCAGTCTCCCAGGTTATTACCTGTCAAGGCAGATCATGACTAACAGCAAGAGGTGGGATGTTCTGAAGCCAATAACCTGATGAACCATGAAAATGAGGAGCTAGAGACCTACAAAAGGGATTCTGAGATATCAGAGAAATGCTGGAAATACCATTTCTTCTTCTCAGGGACAGATTCTGTCCCTGGAACTAAAAACTCATGATAATTGGCTTGGGAGGCTGAACAAAATCTCATTATTGCCAGACAGGAGGTTGCAGATCTTAGGCCAAGAATAAAAGAAAGAAATTTAATTCTGGCCTCTGGAAGTGGATCCTCTTATATTTGATAATCAACAAAACACTTGGCAGGGAGAATCTGCTCCCAGGTACCTAGGCATGGGGTGCTGATTCTTCTGGGATGTGATGGCCCCACACTACTCTGGTCAGCTTCCAGGCTGCCCTGCACCTCCACTTTACCTTGCAGAAAGATGAAAGGTGTTTGTTGCAATGCATTTTAGAGAATAGCTGTCTTAATCAGTCTAAGCTGCTATAAGAGAAAACCACAACTGAGTGGCTTAAACAACAGGTATTTATTTCTTACAGTTCGAGGGGCTGGGGAGTCTAAGAACAAGGTGCTGGCAGATCTCATATCAGGTGAGGCACTCTTCCTGGTTTGTAGATGGCTATTTTCTCATTGTGTCCTTCCATAGAAGAGAGAGAATGATCATCTGTCTCTCATGTTTCTTTTTACAAAGGCACTAGTCTCATTCATTAGGTCCCCACCTTCATGACCTAATGACTTCCCAAAGCCCCTACCTCCTAGTACTATCACTTGGGGGATTTAGGCTTCAACATATGAATTTTGAGGGACATGAATATTCAGTCCATAGCAATAGCTAAACCTGCAGGATTTCTTAGAGGGAGAAGTGTGTGTGTGTGTGTGTGTGTGTGTGTGTGTGTGTGTGTGTGTGTGTGTGTATGTGTGGTGATGATTCTGGCAGGCCCCAGAGAAGTCTGAATCCATCCAGGTCTGGTGCCCTGGGTGTCCTGGCTTTGCGGGGTCCTGCATGGAGTGGACCAGGCTCAGCTGTGAGAGCCAGGGGGAGGTAGCTCAGGCTGTGGTTCCTCAGCTTTGCCTTCCTCACTAGGGAGACTGGACACTTGGGTCACCAAGTTCCCCTGTGGCATGGTAGGGGAGGAACCTGTCCCCTCTTCTGTCTCTGACTGCATGTGCTGAGGCCTATTATTTGTAAACCTGGGTGTCTGGGGGCCAGATGACAGCTTGTGATGTGATTAGTTGTGACTATCTTCCCATGTGAGCCAAATCAACATTGTCCCCAGAAATGATACACGAACTGAGAACATTGGCGAGAAACTGCACCTTTGGGAGAGAGGGGTGTTGCTGAGGTCCTGGGGTTGAGGTGCTTACCTTATAGTTTGATGGATCAGGTTAAGCAATCTTCATACCTTGGGCAGTGGCTGAGTAATTCTGATTAGAGAAATAGGACTGAGAATATCAAGGAAGCTCTTCTAAATACACTGTGGGGTGGGACAGACTGACACTTGCACTGGGGCCCTAGAATTCGCAGGTTAGGTCACTTGGAGTCAGTGATATTACCTGACTGAGCCCCAATATTCTATCGAGTAAAATGGCTTCATTAAATACAGGAATCACCTCTCAGGGTTCTTGGGATGTTACAGAGAAGGTGAGGGGCTGAACAAGAGGGCTGGCATGTACTTGGTCTGCCATCATTCCCAGTGAGGCTCCCCATGGATGAAAGGCTGGACCTTTGAGGACAAGCAAGGCTGGAACTGACAGCAGGGATCAGGGGAATAGGGTGGCCTGGAGGAGAAGGCTGTGCCTCAAGCATTGCAAAAGGGATCAATGTAACCAAAAACATTTGTACCCGCTTAATACTTTGAAATAAAAATAAATAAAAATAAACTATAGAGTTCCCATTACAGTTATTCAAAAGTATAGTCGTTCATATGATCTACATGTGTTAAAATTTGCTGTAAATTGCTAAATATAACATGCCCAATAGTCTGAAATTTTTGGAAAGTTCTTCTGACTTTAATACAAACATAGGTATGCCCTGATTGCTATTGCTACATAACTAATAATCTTGCATCGTCCTAAAACAACAGCCATTTTATTATGCCCAAGGATTGTGTAGTTCAGAAATATGCAAGGGCATGGCAGATGAGACTTCTCTTTTTCAGATCCTAAGAAGATATTTTCTGGTCCTTAGGGGCTACCTGTGTGCTTACAGGAAGGCTGTGGTTCCCAGAGTGCCCTGCAGTGTGTGGGGCACCTGGATTTGTGGGACATGTATGGGGATCAGTTTGGCTAAGTCATCCATGTTAGAGAAAGTACTGCGAGGATCTGGTTCCTGCGGTTTGAGAACAGCCTTCCTCCTTGATGCTCAAATGACCCCACTTACCCTGAGCCCTTTTTACATGCTGAGACTTCGAGCAAACAGCAGCCTCTCATCCTAGACTCTAAGGAGACACAACTCTTCCCTTCACCTCCACCTGCAAACCTGTTGCCCTGTCCTCCAGATTTCAGCATTCAGACTTTGAGTCACAGAGTGGAGTCCAAAGAGAGTGGGACTCTGAGGAATGCATCCTAGAGACATGCTTTCACTGTTTTGGTGTGTGGGATGGGCAGAAAGGAACCCTTCAGCTCCCCTGTCCCTAATCCCAGGAAATTTTTTGGTCCTGCTGGGCTTGGAGAAACATGTGGGCACGGAGAGCCAAGCAGATTGGGGGTTTTAGGCAAAAAAGCCCAAAATAAACAAAACAAAAAACTGTTAATATTCTATGATCTAAATTATGGAACTTCAGAGAAAACTACTCTTATGTGGAGAAAATTAAATAAGATTTATGTTGTTGCATTTACATCTTGTCAGAAAGTTTCCAGTGGCCTTACTTCAATTCCTTCTCCATAAAATCTGGTCAGAATCTTGCAGGTCAAAGCAGAGGATGAAGGAAAAATAAGATAATAGATCAGGGTTCTTCATACCATTATGTGTAAAGAGCCTTTTATTAATTCATTTATTTCCAGGTGAAATATTTTTATTGTCAAATGTCATTTTAGATGGTTGACAAAAGAAAAAAGTCAAGCTTTTAAAGAAGTAAAGTTAGTTATATTTGGAAGTCTTACTGAGAACTATATAGACTGAGGCCTATAACCTGGGAGCAGCCCTTTAAAGAGATTCTATCAGACCGCTCTAGACCAGTGTTTCAGCCCACTGCTTATATAAAGGGATTGGAGGCTCAGTACATGGAAAATCACATCAAAGTTTGCAGGTAGGAGTACATCTGGTTACAGATTACAGAGACATAATCACTAACTCTATCAGATGTTATCTTATGTGTAGGAAAAAGCAAGGACTGAGGTCATTATCTTTTAAGGTAGTGGTCCCTAACTGTTTTGGCACTAGGGACTGGTTTCCAGGGAGACAATTTTTCCATGGACAGGGGGAGGAAGGATGGTTTCCAGGATGATTCAAGCACATTACATTTATTACATTTGCAACCACTCCCCAGCGCTAGCACCACCACCTCAGCTCCACCTCAGGCCATCAGGTATTAGGTTCTTGTAAGAAGCACACAACCTAGATCCCTTGCAAGTACAGTTTACAAGTAGGATTTGTGCTCCCATGAGAATCTCATGCCAACACTGGTCTGACAGGAGGCAGAGCTCAGGCGGTGATGGGAGAGATGGGGAGCTGCTATAAACACAGATGAAGCTTCGCTCACTCTCTCACTGCTGTGTGGCTGCTTCCTAACAGGCCATGGATAGGTACCATTCCATTGCCTGGGAGTCGGGGACAACAGCTTTTAAGGGATATAGTGACTCAGGCAAGAGACAGGGATCTTTTTTTGTCTTCAAAGCATCCTTCAAGAGAGCTGCATGTCCTCACAGAATCGGGTGCTTTGTGAAATTATGCTTCCAAGCAGCATGGCTTCATACATTTGCTACTTTGTCTCACAAGACAAATGAAAAAACATCAAAGAAATAAAAAAGCAAGCCCTAATTATTTCATTATGATTCAATAGCCTAAAACTGCATTTCAATAAATATAATCAAAAAACCGTAATAGGAAGAAAGGAAAGAATTATGCAAACTGAACACATTGCACATTGAAATAAGCATGTATTAAATTAATATGGAGAATTCTACTAAACTCTTAGCTGTCATTCTACAATCAAAATTTTTTAAGTTATGAAAAATAACAATCTCCTATATGAAAATATCTACAAGTGTTCTGTAAACAGATACTGTATTTATCAATATTTGAAGATTTTAATGTGTCAAAAGGTTGCTTCTCTTTTACAGATTTCTCTGACCTGGGCTGAATGAGTGACAACACTACTCACAGGCCATGTGCAATCTTTTATATGATTTGTTTTAATAACACTCAGAAACTTGTCTCAGAAAAAATATTGACTAGAAAGGAAGAAGAGCTTTTAAGGCAATTTAAGTAAACTCTGAATATTTATTTTTTCAACTTTTATTTAAAAATTAGGTAAGCTTTGTGTGTTTTTTTTTTTTAATTAACCTTAAATTTTTCAACAGGGCGTGTTTCATCGATATAACCTCTTAAATTCCGGTTGCATTGAAATTATCTTTCAAAGGAAGAAACAAATTCTGGGTTTATTACACTTTGCAGTTACAGTTGCAGAATCAATCTTAAAATACGCCACACTGAGATGTGGCCCTAATGACTAACGCTGGGGTCAGGCACAGGAAACTCTCACTACTTATGAGGGAAGAGGTGTCTCCTTTCACATGAAATAATTCAGGATTTAAAATTCAGCCTGGTACTATTTACCTCAAAGTGCCTACCTCCCAAATCAGATCCACAAAGAAATGAAATACTCCACATACTCAAAGGCTCCTCGACTTTTTTTTTTCTCAGTTGATTTCCATGTTTACTGTTACCCATCGGAAGCGTTAAGAGTTCTTGCACAGTGAAATCCAGTCTGTGACGGCGCGGTGAACTCTAAGTGGTGTTTACCGCAGCACGGTCAGACCCCTCTCCACGCATCTCGGGCTCCGGCAGAAATGCAGGCGTTATTCTGGGGCCAGCGACAGGCTCTGGGGGCGGAGGTCTACTCTTTTCAGCACCTCCCGCCTCTGGTCAGCAACTTCGGACAGGCTCAGCCACCCCAGCCACGTGAGCAACAGGTGCAAATGCCCCTGCAGCGCTGCAAATCCCCAGGGCCCAGGACAACCCGCGCTCTCCACCGGTGCGAATTCAACCACAAATCCTTGGGTGACTCTGCCCTGTGCCTGAGGGAACGGACTCTTTAACAGTCCCTTTGCCCAAAGAGAGAAAAGTCTTTGCTCGATGGTGGTGTGAACTCACAGAACTCCCTATGCCCTGTGCTTCTCCGGGGGAACTCAGAGACCAGGCTGCGTGCCCAGGTGCTCTCCCTGCTCTCTTGAGGAGCGGGAGGCTCTTGCAGATTTTTTGGGGAAGGACGGGGTGATTGTTTCTCACTGTGGGTGAAAGTGCCCTGCAAACCTGCGCTCCCCATACTGTAATAGTTCTGGTTTCCTGGCGGGTTGATGTGCGCACTTGCAACATCAAGTTTTCTTCTCACCCTGGAAAAACACACTCTTTCCATGCCTCCTCCCACCCGGACTGATACCCCGCTGTCTCCCCCAGTCCCCTGCCGCTCCTTCAGTGGGTAACCCAGCGTGGCAGGGGAGGCGGAGGTGGGGAGAATACTGTCCTGGGCTCCCGGGGTGACCCTCTGCCAAGGGGAAGAGTCCTGCTAGGGAGTGGAAGAAGAACTGGGCTCTCCAGGAAAGTGCTGTTTCACAGCAAAATCGTAAACCCCTTCAAATCATGGACCACGTTTCTTGTTCCCGGGGGCTAGTGCAGTAGCTAAGGCTCATTTACAGCCACTAAATGAAGAACTGCAAAGGAACCATCCTTTAGTTCGCTGAGGTCCTGAAGCAATAATTCCTCAAGATGCGCAACGTAAAGATTTTCTTTTTGGTGTGTTTCTTCTCTTAAGGAGATATTAATAAATTAGAGAGAGCTACTGCGTTCTATGTGCTAATGTTTTAAGTTATTTTGCATAGAAGCTCATCAGGAGGATCAGTATTTGTATTTCCTCTAACCCTTAAGGTTTTGGTATCAATGATAACTTTGCCTTATAAAGCAAGTTGGTGAATGTATGTACCCCGACACCCCTTTTTTCTCACTGAAAAAGTCTCTGTAAGACTGGGATTTTAAATCCCTTAAATGTTACAATTCACCAGTGAAATCTTGTGTTCTAGATTATTTTTTTTATAGCATGGTTTTTAATAATGAATTTAATTTCTTTGACAGATATTGAAGTATACAGATTTTCTGCTTCTCCATATGTCCAAAATGGTAAGTTGTGTTTTTCAAAAAAATTTGAAAAGCAATTTGTTCATTTTGTTAAAGTTATTAAATTTACTGGCATAAATTGTTAATAATATTTCTTTACCTTTTGCTAGCTATAGTATCTGTTATGTTGTTCCCCTTTTCATTTTTTTTATTTTCTCTATCTCTTCCTTTCTCCCTCTTCCCAACTACTCTTCTCTTCCTCTCTTCTTCACCCCCTCTTTTCCTCTCTCTGTCTTTCTGTTTTGATCGGTCCTGTACTACTAGGGTGTTGTCAATTATTACTTTTTTAAACTTCTTCTTTAGCTACATCTCTCAAATTATGATATGTTGTGTTTTCCTTATCATTTAGTTGAAAATATTTTTCTTGTTACCAAGAAATTTCATCTGTGATCCATAATTTATTTAAAAACTTAATTAAAAATGTATTTCTACTTTCCAAATACTTGATTTTTTGTTTTATTTTTGTTACAGACTTTAGTTTAATGCAGATATGGTACTAGAACATAGTTTATATGATTTTCATCATTTGAAATATATTGGGATTTACTTTATGGACTAGAACAGGGTTTGCCATTTTTATTTTTTTGTAAAAGCCAGAGGGTAGGTATTTTAGGCTTTGTGGGCTATAAGATCTCTGTTCCAACTGTCTCAACTCTGCTGTTGTAGCATATCAGTGAATGAACATGGCTGTATTTCAATAAAACTTTATCTACTTTGCAGGTATCAGGCCAGATTTGGTCTACAGGCAATGGTTTGCTGACCACCTGCTTTACTGCATGGAACACTTACTAGTTGTAGACTAACAACTTTTAGATTAACTGAATGTGAAAGACAAATAAGTTTATAGTGAATTATGTAATTTATATCTTAACATAATTATAACTAATAACCTTGTAGTCAGTTTTAAGTATTTTGTTTATTCAACATGCATTTCTCATTAGGCAGGAAATGCTTAATTTTTCTCTCCTATTTTCAGTCCATGTGGCTTGGGTATGGTTGACCCAGCCCCCAGAACTAGGGAGAATAACTGATTCAGGCATGGCTAATTCAAGCATTCTACCTACTTGGATTAATGAATGGCTTACAGATGGCCATCTGACCTGAGTCACCCTAATGAATCACAGTATTAGGATTCTTGCTAGAAGCTTGGAAAAGAGAACTTCTTTTTCTAGTAGATTGCTAAACTGTGAGAATGTGACCCTCGGGTTGCTGTTAGCTATTTTAGAATACGTAAGTGAGGAGTCTGAAAATGAAGTCAACACATAGGAAACAGAACTTGAACAGAGCTGTCAGAAAGACAGGAACAGATTATTTATAATTTACTTGAATCTCTGCATGTAGCCATGCCTGAACCCAGATAGTCATGGACTTTGATTACCAGAGCCACTGAGTCCTACTCTGAACTCTTTATGTGTGTTTGTTTAATCAAGTTAGTTTAGGCATTTTCAAGAGAAAGATTTCTGAAAAATAGGTACTTACAAAAAGTATCACATACTTTATTTTTATTTTAATTCTCCAAATGATCCCATTATTTAGATAGGACAATAACTATATATTATTCAGTTTTTCCTTTCCACAATGCTCAGCACGATCTCTTGAAGACAACTAATGTCTGCTAAGTTTAACTGAGGTAGCATAAAGGAGGTGATTGGCCACTGTTAGTAACTGATTTAATTTTATTCAAGCAGGACATAACTTTAAAGTTGATATGTCTCCTTTGGAGCGTTTCAATAAATGGTGATGCCATTGCTTGGTTCACTCAGAGGAAGCCTCTTGGACATTGTCTTCACAGTCTGAAGTTTTGATATTGTTGTGAGTGTTGTTTTATAATTATTCATGATGAATCTTCATCTTATAAAGGATGAATTAATTTACATGAATAGCCAAAATTAATAGAACCAAATTTGGTAATAAAGAAAAAAGCTGATAGGGTGAGTTGGGAGAAAAGAAGAGCACAAGAGTAACTTTTATGAAGTATCTACCATGTGCTATGTCCTATGATATACATTATTCATACACACCTGCTAATATTTATTGGGCACCTACCATGGCCTGGACACAGTGCTAAGTGCTTTACATATAGTTCTTTATTAGTCCTATTGTGAATCTAAGCATTGGTATTATCAATATCCATATCCTAAATTATATGTATTTCCTGTGGTCACAATCTTTAAGTGCCAGAGGCACTAAAACTAAAGACTAACTGTGACTTCAAAGACTTACTTTCCCACTCTTCTGCCTCTCGGCAGCTAATTTTATTTTAGTTTAAAGCCAGAGTGTAACCATAAAGTAAAGAGACTTACAAATTCTCTTGGGCTTTTAAAAAATTATCAAGGTTTAATCATAATGCCAGGTTTATAAGGGAAACTAAGAGTTAGCAGAATGCATGTGGTCTCCTTGGCTCTTATCGTCACAGAAAAGTGTGCTTGGTGCAATTGAATGCACCTTGGGGAGTGCCCCAGGAGTGGGAGCCACTTCTCTCATCATGCAAGTTTCACATTGATAGAGAAGTTGGGAGGGAGCAGGAAGACCCAGGTTGGCTGTGTGACATTGCAAGATTTCTGATTATGAGAAATGACTGTGTTCGAGAAAGCCAGTGACTGAGGCTCAAATGTCATTTACTTAGATCATTTGTAAATCAGCACTAGTGTCTGCTAGTCAACTTGTTGCCCATCAGCTGAGCCACTTCAGCCATGTTCAACTACAAGAGTGGAAGGAAAGTGCCACCAGGACCATAGGCTTACAAAGGGTATCTGTCTCCTCAGTACATATGTAGATTCCTAAGGTGACTACAGAATTTGAATGTATGCTTGCCTTACTGTCCCTTTATTTCATCATCTTACATCTTATTTTATACTCTATCCCTTATAGCTTATTTCTTGTTTGCTGATCAGACTTTGATTGCTTCCGTTTCTATTGAGCTTCTCTGAGGGGTACAGGGATCAATATTTGATTGCATGTGTAAATCAGTATGTCTCTGCCCATGGATTGGAAACCTCTGATTTATATATGGCAGGAGTGGCAGGGCTCCTGTGGGCACACATTGTTCTAGCCAGTGGCCCACCATGAAACAGGATTCAGTATACACCTCCAAATAAATTCAACCTTCTCCTAGATTAATTGGAAATAATAACTGTCTGAAGACTTCTGGACAAGATTCACAAGTCACAATTAAGCTAACGCATCATCAAACTTATCATTAGAACTGGATTTTTTTGCCCTCTCAGTCAATTATTTCTCACTTTCTTTGTACTTTTTCCTCTCAGAGACCATCAGAATACCCTCTATCGTCCTGTCATAACCAGTTCATTTTTCACTTACCAGGTGAGTACACCAGTCATTGAAAATGAAACACCTTTAGTTGTGCCTATCTAGTGTTCATAAGCCTGTTCTTTGTGGGGACTTAGGTAATCCCTCTGTATCTGCAAAGGAAGTTATTTTCTGCTTTTGCTCCTTGGTGTCATGCTTCTTTGCTTATCTGGGCAGTCTTCCTCTCTGTGAAGGTTCCTCTCTTTCTTGCACACATCAAACACTCAAGGCTCGCTAGATAACCTGACAGATATTTGACTTGGAAAAGGGCACTGGAGGTTGAAAGTCAGGAGACAGGGACTTGTAGTAACAACTTTATCATTTTTGCATCCTTCTAGAGCCATAGGTTCCTGACCTGTGAAATTGGGGGAGTGAGGGTGATTTAGGAGGAGGATTCCCAAGGTCCATATAAGAGTTATAACAAACATTAATTTACTTTGCAATTTGAGATAGCACGTGTGTCACAATTCTTTTTGCATTAAGAAAGATACTTCATCAAAACTATAATGGAATATCATCTAGTAACAGATGAGGATGATTATTTGTTTCAATAATTTTCTGGAGAGATCTCTGCACACATTACTGGGTGATCAGTTTTATATGATAAGAGAAAAGAGTTCAACCTTCCCTTTTATTTTTTTTTTTTCCTGTCTTTGTGCAGAGGAAGTATAAACAGAGGATACATTGGCATTGCCACTTTCAGTAAGGTATTGTATTTCTTTGTAGGAAAACAGACTTAATAAAGATCAGAACTATCTTAGAAAATTTCTTTTATCAACACTTTTCATAAGAAAACAGCAAGTTAGTCAAATCTCCACCTTCCCAATGTTACTAAACATTCCCTGTGGATTTCATACCACTTGTGTTTAAAAGGATATTAAAGAGGAAAGCATATTTCCTATAGTCGTACAAAGCCAGTGAGCAATAAACAATTTGTGCTGAAGTGGAAAACTCACATAAAAGAATCAATTTTTGATATGAGAAAGAATAATTTTGTAACTTTAAGAAAGAATATTGTTTTTGAATTCTTGAAATTATAGTACATAGTAAACCCTAAGGGCCCAAACATGAAATTACTGACAGATAACTACAGCAGTAAACTCACATCCATGTGATAAAGTTGATATTATTTTTGGTGACAATGCATTTTCTTTTCCAATTAATCTATATTCCCCTATCACATATATGTAAAACTGAATGATTCCCAAATGCCTGATTGAATCATTTCTTGTTTGACATGTCATCCTGCCAAAAAACTTAGAAATGTCAATATCTTTATTCATGAGGTATATTAAAAATTGAAGTATAAAATCCTTCGTGATCATAAGTAAATATTATTTGCATGTGTCTGTGTGTACATGTGTATTGCCAAATGTATTGTAGTAATTTATTTTCAAATATTAGGAGCAAGGTAGATCACTCTTAGTCAAATACGAATATAAAAAAAACTCTGTTAGAATTCATACCACTAGTTTAAAAATATTTCAGAGAATTGGATGCACTTTTAAGATTTTGATGCCTCATAGCATTAATTTGGATAGTGTGGATAAACTGAATGGAATAGTCAGAATAAATTCATAGCAAAGTGAGTAAAATAATATGCGTTCTAGTGTTTGTTTACATCCAAAGCCTCTGGATGGCCTACATTTAGGAAATAGGAAAGTTCATGAAAACATCAGCCTAATTTGCATTTTTTTATATAAGTGAAAATCATGGTCACTTTTTTCTTTGAGCCATTCATTTATCCTTCATAGACGAGCATTGATGCTCCTTTGGAGGTTCCTATAAAGAAAACAAAGGAGGATGAAGAGGAAAATACTCACTCTGGCTGGAGAAATGCTTATGATGATGTTTTGAGTTTGTCCTTCTCTTTTACAAAATGACAGGACATAAATATTTGTATGTGATAAATGACCATTTTTGGTTTTTGATTTTCTTTTATGGAAAGGTTCTTAAACGGGCTTGTTTTCCTTTTACTTTTTAAATTAAGAAAATGTTCCCATATAAACTTGTCAATGCTATTAATTTTTTCATAAACCTTTTATATAGACAGAAAAACAGTAAAGTGAATTCTGTATGTATTATCTACAATGCAAATCTACAATGCCTTATAGATCATTCCTGTCATAATATTTTGCTACAATTTCCTCTAGTTTCTCCTCCAAAATAGACTGAGAAGTTCTTTATAACATCTTTGTACTTTAGGTTTCACTTCTGACATATAAAGGGTTTAGAAGCCATAAACTCCATCCTTACAACAGGAAAAAAGCTGAACACACTGAAAAATCAACAACTTTTCTGGTACCCATCAGAGAATTGAAGTCATAGGGCAAACTCCACAAATTGAAATGCAGAGAGACAGGTGAATGCAGAGAAGGGCTGATGTTACCTTACCTAGAGCAGAAGCCATGGAGCTAGAAACTGCAAGGGTCATCTAAATGGTAATTTTGATGAATTGCTGGAGGCTGAGCATGAATAACTCAAGAATAAGGAAGTCCCAGGAGCCACTGTCTTAGGGGAGGCCCCTGCACATTTGGGGGTTTTACCTCCAGGAACCACATCAGGTTCAAGAAAATCACCAAGAAAAAAATCACCTTAGCAGAGAAGGAAAGAGGTAACCACTTTGAATTATGACCAGTTTGTTCATTATAATAAAGTCCTACCCTCTAGTGAAAAAGATTTTATCCATGCCTTTTCTTATGTAGTCAGAGGGCAATTGCCCAGCTCCATCCACCTATAGCCTTCCTATCTCACCTGAGTGGAGAGAAAGAAAAGGTAAGAAACACCTGTGAAAATCATAGCCCACATGCAAAGACCGAGTAAAAGACTGAGATTTAATCATAAGATTAAAGAATACTTCTCTTCCCCCACTCCTCACCACCATATTAACTGGGCCCCAGTATAACAACGGTGAATTTATAGCTACAAGAGCTGCAAAATTCAGACTCTATTTAAGAATGAATTCTTAGGAAAACCTAAAGACAACAGGATAGACAAAAACAAACACATTAAAGGAATATGAAGACCCCGGCATCTACAGATACAGCAAACATTTAAACGTAGTAAAACTCCTAGCCAGATTAACATACAACCTCATACAGACCTATGTACCTCAGTTCTTTTTATCCAATATATTGTATTCAGCTCTCAACAAAAACTTACAAGGCGTGCTAAAAAGGAGGAAAAATGCAGTCTGAAAGTACAAAGCCAGCATCAGAATGAGATTCAGATATGACACAGATGTTGGAATTATCAGAAAGGGAATTTAAAATAACTATGATTATTATGTTAAGGGTTCCAGTGGCAAAAGTAGACAACATGCAAGAACGGATGGATAATGTAAGCAGAAATTTGAAATTGAGAAACAGACATAAGAACCAAGTGGAGATTAAAAATTAGGGTCCACTTATTTCTGTAGCCCTAGATTGACCATACTTTATATATAGATTTGCTTTAACTTCACCCAATTCTCAACTTTGGGACTGCATGTGTGGGAGAGGTGAGTCTATAAAATTGTATGGGATAGAGTTGATTTACAAGTGGACTGGAACAGCCCTGTGCTTATCTCTGGGGAATATGGAAGTCTAGCACTGACTCTTGGCCAAGTTGAGGGCAGTGGAATAAATAATCACTTATAATATGCAGTTTAAAGTTTGAAACTCCTTTGGTGGCACTCAGGCCCAGCTTAATTATTGATGGTTTTTGTTAACATAATTAGTTAGACGACCTCTCTTGTCCAGATAATCAAACTATTAGGGAGCTTCCCCCAAACCAAAATTCTTTGTACAAATCTTATCCATTCTGGAGACAAAGTGTTTCTCTGTGAACACATTCAGGACCCTGGGCAGCTATACCTGGGAGGACCTCAGGGTCCTGATATTTCCTGCACTCTCTTGTTCCTCCTGTATTGTACCCTTTGGTTTGCATACTCTATAAGTCTTTTCAATGATCTGATTCAGTGAAATCTTTGTACTAACAGATATATTCCACACCAACCAATTGGAAGTTCACAGATTGTTTATAGCCTCTCAAGATATTAAAACTGGTGAAATCTTTTCACTGACAAACAATCATAATCAAGTAGGGAAATGCTAAATGCAAATTGAGGAGCCTCATTAGAACCAGAATCAGAAGCTCCAAAGTGGAGCCTGGGAACTTGTACTTGCAGAACTCTGACCAGGTGGTTCTGATGATTAGCCAGGTTTGTGAACCACTGACCTAGACCCCAGAGCTCTTCAGTTATCCTCAATTTCCACCAACGGCCTTATACAGCAGAAATATGTTTTATCTGCTGGGAAGAAATAGGCCAAGCCATGTGAGTAAAAAGTGTGGTATAAATGAAGTGAGACCAAAGAAAATGCTGGGTTAAGCACTCAGTACATATTATTTTTAAAACTTTTATGTTAAATTTCTTGGTAAGCTATAAATGTTTACAAATGTTGCAATCAACTTCCAGATGTATTATTACAAATATTTCCAAAAGTAATAAAAAGGAAATGTAATTATTATAATGATCTTGTCAGTCATATCTTATAACCAGGAAAAGTATTGTGACTGATGTACAATGGCATATTCACATTTAGGGCCAAGGCATCCATCCTAGACTTATAATGTCAGCAGTGACCCAGAAACGGTATTGGAATTTTTTTCTAATCATGGCGGTGAGCCATGCTTTCAGGAACAAGCTGTCAGGAGCATTTATGCTACCACTGGTCAGACATTTCCAAAATGACTTCCTTTCTCAGTGAATCATTTCATTTTGTTTCAGTTTAAATGGTACCAAGATGAAACACTGTTATTTATAGTTGTGGTCTGTTTGTATCCACGGGGATTCATCCATGGATGCCAAAATTCAGGAATGCTCAAGTCCCTGATATGAAATGGCCTAGTGTTTCCATGTAAGCTGCAAACATCTTCCCTTATACTTTGAGTCATCTGTAGATTACTTATAATACCCAATACAATGTAAATGCTATGTGTAAATAGTTGTTATACTGTATTGTGTAGAGATAAAGACAGGGAAAATAAATCTATATATGTTCAGTACAGGCACAATTTTTAAAAAATATTTTTGATCTGTGATTTGGTTGAATCCACAGACACTGAATTCATAGATACGGAAAACCTACTGTATTTATTTTTATTTCCTATTTTGCCGAGAAGATCAAACAGAAAGGGGAGAAGTAAAGCATTAAGGTCTGTGTGACAGTACAGTGTTGTGAGTAAGAGTCCTGATTTTAGACCTGCATGCAGACTGCCTGGTTCAAGTCCCTAGCATGGCCACTGGGACCCTGGGCAGAGTTCTTCATCATCTTTCTGTCTTCCTTACCTCATATGCAAGATGCTAATAACAGCACCTAATGTTGTGAGGATTATATGAGTTGAAAATGTTAATGTTAAGCAATGTTACCACGTTAAGCAATGGTTATCAGTAATTATGTAACAATCGCTATTTTAGCCAAGTGTTAGCTATTATGATAATTATTGATGCAGCCCCTTGCACACTCAACCACAGCCTCTCTCACTCCTTCCCCTCTCCCAAAGGATCCAGAGGATCAAAATAATTGATCTGGAACCAAAGTGCCCTATCTATGCCATACAAGGTGAACTTGAAATTAATTCCTAAGAAGACATGAAGATGAGGGTGAAAAATTAACAAACCCTGGCAAAAGAAAATATTCAGTCCTGAAGAACACATAATACTTCTAGTCTCTCTCTAGGAAGTAGAAGTTCAAGAAATACCTCCTGCGATTGAGTTAGACATGGGCATCTCTGCTTCCAAGACATAATTTTTATTTGTTTGTTTTAGTATTTTAGTACAAAAGGAAAGGAAGATACTATCTTTGATAAAGAACTGAAATATTATTCTGTGAGAAATAATTCTAACCCAGAACTGAAGAACTAGTCTGCAGTGTTCTAGAAATAAATTGGGACTGTAAAAACACGAGTTACAAATGTTTGCATTTCAGATTCTGGGTATAAAGAAGTTATAGGCATAGCCAAAAGTGAAGTAATAATGGTAGTAATTCATAATTTGTTCTAATTACATCGACAAATTGGGGGCCTGACAGAAAGCAGAGGGCTCACTTAGAAGATTTAAATTAAGAATGTTTCATTTCACCTGCACTCAAATGTTTATAGCAGCACAATTCATAATTGCAAGGCTGTGGAAGCAGCCCAAGTGCCCATCAATCCAAGAATGGATTAATGAAATGTGGTATATGTATACCATGGAGTACTATTCAGCTCTAAGAAACAATGGTGATATAGCACATCTAATATTTTCCTGGTTAGAGCTGGAACCCATACTACTAAGTGAAGTATCCCAAGAATGGAAAAACAAGAACCACATATACTCACCAGCAAACTAGTATTAAATGAGCAGCACCTAAGTGGACACATAGGTACTACAATAATAGTGTATTGGGCAGGGGGA
>VSMD01063954.1:0-10253 GCA_008750895.1 Mirza zaza | reverse complement strand
ACAGAGTTTCACTTTATTGCCCAGGCTAGAGTGAGTGCCGTGGCATCAGCCTAGCTCACAGCAACCTCAAACTCCTGGGCTCAAGCAATCCTGCTGCCTCAGCCTCCCAAGTAGCTGGGACTACAGGCATGTGCCACCATGCCCGGCTAATTTTTTCTATATATATTTTAGTTGGCCAATTAATTTCTTTCTATTTATAGTAGAGATGGGGTCTCGCTCTTGCTCAGGCTGGTCTCGAACTCCTGAGCTCAAACGATCTGCCCACCTCGGCCTCCCAGAGAGCTAGGATTACAGGCTTGAGCCACCGCGCCCGGCCTAATGCAGTTTTTATAAATAAATTTTTATTTTTAAAAACACAAAATCACCCAAGCAATACCATCTGAGAGCTCAGCTCACAGCTCCCACATGGGGCACTGCCTCCAGGACCCCCAGAACGGCCTCCCAAGGAACAATCCAGACATGGTCCCCATAGGACTCCCAGACTCTGACCTTAGGGACCCTGCCCACCAGAAGACCTAGACACTGTCCCCAGGGAACCCCCAGATGCTATCCCCAGAGGGACCCCAGACACTGTCCTGATGGATACCCAGACACCATCGCTAGGGGACGCCAGTCACTGTCCTAGAGGGACCCCAGACACTTCCGCAGGTACACTATCCCCACCGTGCAGCCTGCAGCTGACCCAGCCCCTTGGGGTAGGTGCTAGTGGTTGCAGGTGTGCAGCCACAGCAGTGCTGCCCAGGCATCTGTGCTGCTGGTTCCTCTGTGATGTCACGGGCCCTCTCTGAAGGTGAGGCTGAACAGCACCTGGGGGCCAGAGGTCGGCCAGGTCTGCGGAGGAAGCACCAGGCAGGGATGGGCTCCTGCCTTGCTGCCATAGGAGGACACGACCTGGATGTGCCGGCACCTGCAGTCGAGGAAAGAATGTGTCCCTGACGCGGCTTCGCAGGTGTGTGGACTTTCTTCCCTCTTGTTTTGTTTTTGTTTCTGTTTTGTTTTTTCTCTTTTGTTTTTCTTTTTTCTTCCCTCTGTTTACTATAGTTTGCTTTGTGTTTTAACCAGAGGGAGAACACTGTCATGATGAATAAACATTTTGGTCCTGATTTAATGTGGTTAATGAACAGGACTGATCTCAAAATAGCATACTGAAAAAGGTGAGGGGAAAAAGTTAATGAATTCTTTTTAACCTCATGAAACATAGAAACGAAAAGATACTGAGCTGCTTTGCAGTGAGCAGAAATCACAACGAACGGAGAAGCTGCAGCAGGGCAGGTTCCTCATAGCAAAAATCCCACAGAACAACCATAAACTCAGTGGACACTCTCAGGCAGACACTGTAGGTATCTCTGCACTAAGTGCAGAAACAAACCAACACGAAAGAGGCCAACCTGAAATTGCAGCCCTGTCTTCATAACACAGGCTATTCTCTCGGGAGATTGTATGACCTTGGCCACGAGCCCATGGGACCCCATAGCCACTTGGCCTTTAGGACTCAGCACACCGGGCTTCTGCAGCTCCTGCCTGGGACTGCTCAGGTGGCCACCCCCGGCTGGACGTTTGGGATAGGTGGTCCTTCCTCAGTGATAAGACTTGGTCTCAGGCCGGGTGGTCTGGGTGGCAGGAGGCCGTCCCATAGCCCCGCTAGTGGAGAGCGCACCCTGGGCGTGAGGCTGACTCCACGGGCTCAGCCGTGTAGGGCCCAGACCTGCTGTGGGTCAGGATGGCCCAGTTTCCATCGCCATAAATGTCACTTTCTACCCTGCCCCACTCCTCCCTGTGGACAAGCCCAACCAAGACTCGACGCCCAGGCCCAGGGACAGGAGCTTTTCACCAGCAACAGCCGTGGCAAAGCCCCGTGGCCTGAGGTCTGAGGGAGGGCTGTCTCCACTGCCCAGCCCTGTCCCTCGGGTGACAAGGACCCTCTCTCCACCTTCTGAGACCCCCACATTGGGGACGCCGAGGACAGCTCCTGCCACCTCACGCATCAGGGCAGCAGAGAAAAGGGAAACGGGTGCCGAGGAGGGTGGGCAGGCCTGTGGGCTTGGGTACCCAGCAGACGCCACAGAGCCGCAGCTGCTACCAGGGAGCCTTGTCCCAGAAGCATCACCTCCCCCAGTGATTTTCCGAGTGCATCCAACCACATCAGTCCTTGCTCAAGAACCGCCAATCACTTTGCACAAATGGGCCATCAGTGGGGCAGGAAGGTCTTAGATGTCCACAAAGACAAATAAGACATCTGAGCAGTAGATGGAGGCAGCACAGGTGTAAGCAGCAGCAAGGCCTGTGCGAAGGAAGACACACACCCACCCCAGCCACACCCACCTACGGATGGATGTAAGATGGCAAAGCCGATGCCAGGAATGATGGGCAGTTACCAAGGACAGTGGGCGGGACCTGGGAATGCAGGTTTAAAACGGTTAAACACACATCAACATAGATACAATATGAGTGTAAAGGTTGTCCTCAAAGTCCTCCATCTCGTGGAGGCTGGGAGTGGGAAGGAGGCCATGGACATGGATGCACTCACTCATCAAGGTTGAGAAGCCGATACAGTCCACCTTCTATCTAACTGTTTCTATGGGAGAAACAGTTTCCTTTTTGGTTTGAAACTTGAGCACAGCAGTCCAAAACATCAAAATAGAAAGGAAACCTTTTGTTATCCTGAGCTATACTGGTTTAAGTATCTTATAAACCCGAGTGGCTGAAGGGACTCCCATTGTGCGCTAGTGTGTCTTAAAGCCTCGTATGTGCATCTTCTCCCACTGCACACGCTTCCTGGGGATGTCTCTGGTGCCTGGTCCCTCCCAGGGTACACGTGTCCTGTGAAAGGAGTGTGTGTGGGAAGCCCATTCCCACTCTTCCCCGCAAACTACCACAGAAAAACGAGCACTGGTTACCAAGGCATGACTCTGATATCGAATATTGGCAACTGCTGGTGTTATGACACATTATCCACGATCCATGAATTATTTATAAACTATGCTGCAAAAGGCACGAGAACAAAGGATCTCAGATGTCGAAATAGGCATCTCCTTATAAATTGGGAGTTTTCGTCCTCAAGAACTTTAATAAATCTTAACCCAACTTAATCAGAATATCCAGGTATCTAAAAATGAAATAATTTTGCTGACAAATATACATGACTATATACTTTCAGCTCTGCAACATAAAGCATAAAGATTTTTTAAATAATGTGATTTTAATTTTTTAAAATCAGTTTTAAAAGAGCAACGTTTAAAAAGCAGAATTAAAATATCAATAATTACTTTCCACTAACACTGCTGGAGAGTCACTTTATCCCAGCACTTGAGACTGCCGGGTGGTGGGACTAGGTGTGAGACTTTGTGGACGTGGCACCATGTGGTCTAACATCTGCATGACTGTTCTCTGAGACAGGACAAGCTGGCGAGTCTGCAGCTGTGGGGGTGGATGGTACCTGGGTGTCTGGGGTGTGACCACAGCGCTACAGGCCACAGGTCAGGAGACAAGGATGGGCTCTTACTCTGTCTTCTGCATGCTAGGTGTTTACTTACATAGAAACAATCAGCTCTCATGGACCAAAACCACATGTGCAGCCACAAACTGCTAGGGCTACCAATGGAGCAAGTCCCCTGTGAACCGCCAGACAGCTTCGTGCAAACGTGGGCTTAACTCAGGACATGCAATGGGCCAACTCTACTTTGTGATTAACATTAAAAGCAGAATATAAATGAAGGGTTTTTTCCCCCCAGAATAACCAGAATATTATAAAGTATAATTTTTAAAAAGTGTTTCTCATTTTTGGTTTCTTGAAATACTTTTTTCACCTAGTGTATTTTTTGTGTATGTTATGTGTTTATGTACTACAGATGTAGGCTAAAAAATCAAGTAAAAGGTCAAAAGCTCTCGCTTTGCTGCTTAATTTATGAAGTGTTAAAAACAAAACAAAAAAACCTCACCCAACAGAGCTGGTGAAATGGTGCTGGAGGAACTCTCCAGCGCTCCGAGGTGTCACTCGGGCCAGATATTAATAAAAATTGCTTAGTCACAGCAGATGCTGACTCCACCCACCCAGAAACCCGAGCCCGCCTCTGTTCTCGTTTTTTTCCCACACCTCATCACTGTGGTCCTCTTCCAGCAGCAGGAGCGAGTTTTAACTTGAAGCTCTAGTGTCTGTCAAAAAGCAATCACTGGAAAATAAAAAGGCAGGGATGGGTGTTTAATGTCAATCGAAAAAAATACCCTGCAGGAAGACAAACTCGATTTCCAAGCAGGCAATCAGAAGTGGGAAATGAGAGGCAATAACAGAAGGCCAACGTAGGGGAAACATCCAAAATTAATATGCTGAAACATCAAACAAAAACAAGGCTCCTTGCACAGGGGAATTAATTCATCTTGGTGCAATTCTCAGAAAGGACTACAGCCCAAACTTGCTGTTTCAACTGAAAGACGTAAACCAAAATAAAATCTTTCAGTAAAGCATTCTTTGGAAATTAGACAACTACGAAAATTAAATATGTAAATCCTAAAAAGAATAGAATGTTTGATAGCTAGTGGTAAACCTGTCCAATCCTAAACTCTTCCGCAATGTGTTATTGGACTTAAAGTCTAACAACTGGGGATGAGAAAGAGAGATTGTTGGTGAGGGGAGAGATTAGAAATAATAGCCCATTTGTGATACTCTAACCAAAAACTTCAAAACTTTTATCATCCCTATAAATGAGTAAATAGAAAAGTGAGACTTTCAGAGAAAAAAACATGTGCAGCTAATCTGGGGATGCAAGGAAGAAAAAGTTCAAGAGAGACACGAGAAGCAAGGAGCACAAGGCTGACAGGGGGGAATGCTCACAGGAATTCACAAAATGATAATGACAGAGCTTTCCACCTGACACTCCACATTAAGAGAAAAAAACACGGAACAAAACAGGTTTATGACATTCCTTTCAGAGTTTTCACTTGATAGACCTGTGAGGGGAAAAGTGATTAGACTTCCAAAGCAAGAATTGGCAGGCTTTAAAACAGTCATATTTCAGTGAAATCAACTGCTACTGAAAATAAGACCAGAAATGCCGTTAGTAGGAAGTGTCACCGGGCAAGTTTGATTTTCCCTCCTTACCCCCAGCCTGTTGCATTGGAGAAAATCTCCCACAACATTTTCACTAAAACCACAACACAAAAACGAAACAAATTATTTCATCAGTTTAACGAAAACTGAAAAATTCCCATCTCAATAAATACCAGCTCTAGTTATTCCCTTGTTCATCCTGACATCTGCCTGTCTTATTTTAACAGGCATTTGAAATTTAAATTTTCTTAGGGTTGTTATATTTTTTTGAAATCTGGTATTTTAAATTTTCTCTTTTCAGTAAAAACTATGTTGAAATGCTGGTCTGAACATATGGCGGTCTACCCATAGCTTTCTTGGCAATGATACTCACTGGGTTTTTTTTTTTTTTTTTTTTTTTTTTCATTTTACTCCTATAATGAGGCATAACCCAGAGATAAAGGAATAAATTAATACTAGCATAGTATCACTTCATGAGAAGAAATGTTTGGTATAGTATGTTAATTCAATGAATAAAAGATTCTTAATGAGTTCTGTAATAGAATTATAAATGGAAAAATAATTAACTAGATTTAAGCAAGAGTTGGCAAGCTTTCTGGAATATTAATGAAAAGAAAAACAGTACTCCAAGTAAGGCCAGAAATAACACTCAAATAGGACACCATCAGAGTCTTAAACCACGATCAATCAGACACCATATCCTCACATAAGTAGTAGAAACATGCTAAATAATCACTTTCTACCAAAACTTCAGCACTTGAAAAAAAGCAGCAGGCTGGGCGCAACAGCACCTACTATCCCAGCAGTTTGGGAGCCTGAGGTGGGTGCACTGCTGGAGCCTGGGAATCAGAGGCTGTGGGGAGCTGAGATGAGGGGCTGCACCCCAGCCTGGGTGACAGAGAGGGACCCAGTCTAAAAAGAAAAAAGAAGAAATAAAATATTCCAAGCAAGTTTTCTAGGTGCACGCTCTGTATCACTAACATTCATGAACATTCTGCACTTGTGGGAGACTGTCACCCGTTCACTAAGGACTAGAGACAACTCCAGCCGAGGAGGAGGTGTGTCTGGGGCTGGCCACAGTGGTGCCCTGGCAAACGGCTCAGCACCGGGAGATGTCTGCTTGCTAGGGAGGGCTGGGCTAGCCCCGCCAGGATGCGTCCAGCAGCAGTATGGGGAGCTGCTTTGCGAAAATTGGGAAGTGCAGGGAAACTTTAACTTTACTCCAGTACTTTCCAGTTCATTAACATTTGCTTTTTCATCAGACAGGCCTTGGATTGAATTCACAGAACTGGCCCACAGGGGCTTCCCTGGATGGGACCCGCGCCATCTGCATGGGGAGGCTGTCAGGCTCAGTGCAGACATCGCAGGGGACACGGGGACCCAGGGGCACCCCTGCACCTGCTGCCTTGCCCAGAGCCCAAGGGAGCAACTCTGCTTACGAAACTATGCTCCCTCCTGTGCCTGGGTGGCATCTCATCCCTCTTGCCCTCAGACAGCCCAGTATCTCCCCTGGACGCGTGAGGCAGGCCCACCTGCTGCCCCGTGGCACCCGGCTGCTCTGGTCTCACAGGCAGACGTGCCTGGGCCCCCATGCTCCTCCTGCATGCAGGGGATGGGCCAGTGACAGTGGCCAGCTGGGGGCTCCTTGGGCCCCTCACATGTGACTGAGCCCTGGCAGTGCACGGCCACTATCGCCCCACTTCACAGACGAGGCACTGGGGATCGCAGGGCATGACCTTGGTGGCCATCCAGCAACAGAACCAGGCCTCCCATGTGCCAGGCCACAGGCCTCTAGGGACAGGGGATCCCCTTGAGATGATCACCGGCCTCTCCTGGGCTCGGGGCTTCTCCCCTCTCCAGCCACCACCAAGCCCCTCTTGCCACGTGTGGAGGGGCCATGTCCACAGCTAGCCCCAAGCTACTGGAAACCCCAACCCCTCTCCCACTCCCCTCGCTCTGCGCGCACAGCACATGCGGACTGGCCTTCTGGCCACCAAGTCCAGGTTTGTCTGCAGAGATACAAACACTTGCCCTGCCTAGTCCCTCGTCCCAAAGCTCCTCCACAGTAGGACTGACACTGCTGCCCTGTCTTTGCCAGCACTCAAGAGACCTCCGTGCACACTGATTTCTTCACTCATTCACTCACTCACTCACTCGCTCGCTCGCTCACTCATTCATTCACTCACTTACTCATTCTTTCATTCAGGAAACACTTCCTGAGCACATTTTCAGCCCTCAAAGACCTCTGCAAGGGGGCGGACTACCCAACTCCTGCGCCAGAAGGAAGGGTCCTCTCACACCTGAGTGCAGAAGACCCAGGCTACACACGTGTTGGTGAGCATGGCCAGCCCTTCCTGTCTAACTGCACAGTACTCCACAGAAGCGACCAGCTCAAAAGCTCTGCCCCTGCAGAGGCACTGTGTGCCCAGGAATGCCGCTCTGTGAGTAGGAAAAACAGGTCTCTTCCCAAGTAAAGGTCTCCAAACCAGCACCTCCAGTCTGAGACTCCAGCGGGGAGCACTGGACAATACGTGCACACATGTGTATATGCACACCATACACATCATGCACACACAGGCACACCACACAGGCACAGGCAAAGCACACATACACATATGCACACACATGCACACACAGACACACACATACATGCGCACACACCACACACAGGCACACTGGTCAGCATTGCATGGTAACTCTCAGAGGCTTGCAAAGCATGACCCAGGAGATACTAGCATTGTCATAAGTTTTTCCAGTGTAAAATGGAGCGCATTTTTAAAATTTTTACACAAGTAGTATTTCTTCAAAGGCAAAAAACTGTACCCATTAATCCTGAAGAGTTTTTCTACAAGTTGCTATAGGGTACACTGTCCCATCAGCAGGCTACCTAACCTAGCGGAAACAATCTACTTTCAGGTAAAACCAACCAACCTCAGAATCACTGCTTCGGACCAACAACCAGCCCACCCCTCGTGCCACCTAGTCTGTGCTTGATGCGTCCTCTATCAGCGACCACTGCCCCCAACCCAGGGCCCACCCTCCAGTTACATCAGAGCTTCCAAGCTGGCACACACTCAGCAGACCTGGACGTGCTGTCAGAGCTCATCGTGTGGTCTGCTCCAAGAAGGTACAGCTCAGCTACCCCTGCAGGCTGCCTTGTCTCCACCACAAGCTGACAGCACCCACAGCCTCTCCCCACCACTCTGGGACCTGACATTCTGGGCATGCCCAGACTGAGAAGAGCTGTCAGTGCAGACCCACACCAGGCCTCACTCCTGCACCAACTGTGCTTCCAGCCACCAGCAGGAGACTCCTGCAGACAGACTCTGGTTTCAGGTTCTAACAGAGTGTAAGTGCTGAGAATTTTTATTCCAGCTAACACCTCCCTAAGCCTTCCTCAGGGCCCAGTGCTCCTGCTCCTCAGGTGACCCTGAAGAAGACACGGATGAAACTGATATAGTTTCCCACTTATATTTTATACTTTCAGGATCTATTGATTCATCCTTCCAAACACAATGTCAAACAAGCTTTACTTGACAATTCTGTCACATACCCTATGGGAAAAGGAGGCAGTTTCAAGGGACAATGTCTAGTGATTGATTAAAACAATGAAAACCTTTCACTCATTTTAATTTAGTGAGTTGAGAAAGGCTTTTTAAAGTTGACCATGTACATACACTACAGATGACAATAGTTTGTTGCATAGGAAAGAGCATTTAATTTCAGGCTCCGAAGAGTTATAAGCACTTGAAAGAATGTGAGAAGAGAGAGTGCAGTGTGGACTCCCCAGCCAGGAACACAGGAGAGAGCTCTGAGCCAGGGAGGAACACCACTGCTCAGCTCACCTCAGCACCGAGTTAACAGCAGCCAGGGGGGAACACCACTGCCCAGCTCACCTCAGCACCGAGTTAACAGCAGCCAGGGGGGAACACCACTGGCCAGCTCACCTCAGCACTGAGTTAACACCAGCCAGTTAGGAACACCACTGGCCAGCTCACCTCAGCACCAAGTTAACATCAGCCAGTGAGGAACACCACTGGCCAGCTCACCTCAGCACCGAGTTAACAGCAGCCAGTGAGGAACACTACTGGCCAGCTCACCTCAGCACTGAGTTAACATCAGCCAGGGAGGAACACTGCCCCAGCTCACATCAGCACTGACTTAACAGGACAACTCAGCCCTACCCCTAAGAAGGGCCTAGACAAGGGAGTCCTGGTGCTCACTATAATAGCTAATGTCCACTATGGAGCCTAACATCTGATTGTTTAAAAGCTGGTGGGTCATTTCAGTCTGTGAGATGATCTGTTTTCTAAAACCCAGTAGGTGAGTCAGGAGAAGAGGGCCCCAGCAGGGTGTTTTTCTAAAAGGGAAGACAGAGTTGGGACTATATTTTTCTCCATATTCTGCCTTATTGAGAAATTAGTTTCTTTTTCTTTTTTTAGTAAATGTTTTTTAACTATAGTTGCCACTGACTTTTTATTTCAAAGGGCAAAACATGATGATTATCAGTCTCAAACATAGATAAGGAAAAAAGAGAATCATAGCACGAATTACTCCAGGTAACATGCAACACGCATGTTACCATGTGGACAACCACCAGGAAACGGGAGGGCTGGGACAGCTGGTTTTGGGGCAGACTGGAGCGCCCACCCCAGGCACAGCCTGGCTACCCAGTTCAGTTCACTCTCCTGCCCTGCATACCGATTTTCACCATTACAGCAGTATTTAACACACATTAGTATGTGCCCTGAAACTTAGGGACACTGTAAGTGAACAGCATTGTCTCCACTGCTCTGACACAGGAACTGACACTCAGAGGTTCTTGTTGCTCTTTCTGGGATGTTGCTGGTGGCAGGGCCACCTGGAGGGTGCCTGAGACCCTCTGAGAGCTGCACACTCCCCACCACTCCAGAGAGCTGCTCAGCCACAGCCGGTTCCATGCCATTCTGGGGGGAGGTGGGCGGGGGTCTGAGGTGGGGTCTGGCAGGAGGTGGGCGGGGGTCTGAGGTGAGGTTTGAGGTGGGGTCTGGCAGGAGGTGGGCTGGGGTCTGAAGTGAGGTTTGAGGTGGGGTCTGGCAGGAGGTGGGCTGGGGTCTGAGGTGAGGTCTGAGGTAGAGTCTGGCGGGAGGTGGGCCGAGGTCTGAGGTGAGATCTGAGGTGGGGTCTGGCAGGAGGTGGGCCGGGGTCTGAGGTGAGGTCTGAGGTAGGG
>VSMD01063951.1:0-25260 GCA_008750895.1 Mirza zaza | reverse complement strand
GGCAGACTCAACATCATTAAAATGTCTATACTACCCAAACTAATCTACAGATTCAATGCAATACCTATTAAAATCCCATCAACATACTTCATGGATATAGAAAAAATAATTTTGCACTTCATATGGAACCAAAGAAGACCCTGAATATCAAAAGCAATTCTAGGCAACAAAAACAAAATGGGAGACATTAATATGCCGATATCAAACTATACTGCAAAGCTGTAGTAATTAAATCAATCTGGTACTGGCATAAAAATAGGAATATTGACCAATGGAACAGAACTGAGAATCCTGATATAAAACCATCCTCATATAGCCATCTAATCTTTGACAAAGCAGACAAAAACATATGCTGGGGAAAAGAATCCCTTTTCAATAAATGGTGCTGGGAAAATTGGATAGCCACTTGTAGAAGGCTAAAGCAGGACCCACACATTTCACCTCTCACAAAAATCAACTCACGCTGGATAACAGACTTAAACCTAAGGTACGAAACTATTAAAATTCTAGAGGAAAATGTTGGAAACACTCTCCTAGACATTGGCCTAGGCAAAGAGTTTATGAAGAAGTCCCCAAAGGCAATCACAGCAGCAACAAAAATAAATAAATGGGACATAATCAAACTAAAAAGCTTCTGTACAGCCAAAGAAACAGTCATGAGAGTAAACAGACAACCTACAGAGTGGGAGAAAATTTTTGCATCCTACGCATCTGATTAGGGGTTGATAACTAGAATATACTTATAACTCACGAAAATCAGCAAGAAAAAAATCAAATAACCCTATTAAAAAGTGGGCAAAGAACTTGAACAGAAACTTTTCTAAAGAAGACAGAAGAATGGCCAACAAACATATGAAAAAATGCTCACCATCTCTAATCATCAGAGAAATGCAAATCAAAACCACAATGAGTTATCACTGAACTCCGTGAGAATGGCATTTATCAAAAAGACCCCAAACAACAAATGCTGGCGTGGATGTGGAGAGAGAGGAATACTCCTACACTGCTGGTGGGACTGCAAACTAGTTCAACCTCTGTGGAAAGCAATTTGGAGATACCTTAAAGCGATACAAGTAAATCTACCATTTGACCCAACAATCCCATTACTGGGCATCTACCCAAAAGATCCAATGACCCTCTACAAGAAAGACACCTGCACTCGAATGTTTATAGTAGCACAATTCATAATCGCAAGGCTGTGGAAACAGCCCAAGTGCCCATCAATCCAAGAATGGATTAATAAAATGTGGTATATGTATACCATGGAGTACTATTCAGCTCTAAGAAACAATGGTGATATAGCACATCTAATATTCTCCTGGTTAGAGCTGGAACCCATACTACTAAGTGAAGTATCCCAAGAATGGAAAAATAAGAACCACATATACTCACCAGCAATCTGGTATTAAATGAGTAGCACCTAAGTGGACACATAGGTACTACAACAATAGTGTATTGGGCAGGGGGACGGGGGGTGGGTGGGTATATACATACGTAATGAGTGAGAAGTGCACCGTCTGGGGGATGGTCATGCTGAAGACTCAGACTTGTGGGGGGAGGGGGGAAAGGGCATTTATTGAAACCTTAAAATCTGTATCCCCATCATATGCCAAAAAAAAAAAAAAAAACCACTTAGAAGATTGATTGTTGCAGGTTAATTGCTATATAAGTGGGAGCTTATTATTGTCACCATTGCTATTGATATTAATCGAGATCTCTTTCCATTAGAGATTTGCTTACTTAAACTGGCTTATCCTAAAGAACCTAGCCTACTGTCTTGTGTATTGTCTGTTTAATAGTGTTTCTTAAAAATTAAATGGAAAGAAGGATATAAGATATTTCTCTGAATTTATTGTAATGGATTTATGTGATGACTTCTGTGTAGGACTACAAAATACAAAAATATCATCTAAGAACTATCAAAGTATTTCTAATGCCATGAATTTATGACTTATAAACCAAATGCTACACTTGAATTATGTTAAAATCACATTGTAATAAACTTTAAATAGATTTCCAGTTTCTATTCTTTTGCACTGCCAGACTTTCCAGAGTGGGTGTACTATGGAATAAACAGATGAAAAAACAAAACTAATTTGGTTAATGAAATGGAAGGGCAGATTTGACAAGTGATACATAAAAGTGTTGTTGCAGTGTAGAGATCTTTCACCTCCTTGATTAAATTCATTTCCAAGTATTTTTTTGTAACTATTGCAGATGGGATTGTTTTCTTGATTTCTTTTCAGACAGTTGCTATTAGTTCATAGAAATGCTACTGATCTTTGCGTGTTGATTTTGTATCTTACAACTTTACTGAATTAGTTTTAAGATCTAACAATTTTTTTTGATGGAGTCTTTAGGATTTTGTATGTACAAAATCATGTTGTCTGCAAACAGGTACAACTTAACTTATTTTATTCCAATTTTAATGCTTTTCACTGCCTTCTCTTTCCTAATTGCTCTGGCTAAAACTCCAGTACCATGTTGAATAGAAGTGGTACATCCTTGTCCTATTCTAGATCTTAGAGTGAAAGCTTTCAAGCTTTCCCCATTCAGTATGATGTTAGCTATTGGTCCATTTATATATAGCCTTTATTATGTTGTGGTACATTCCTTCTATATCTAATTTGTTTAGAGTTTATAATCCTGAAGGAATGTTGAATTTTTTTCAAATGCTTTTTTTGCACGTAGAGTGTTGTTGCTTAGGATGAGTCACACATGATTTCATCTGAGATTGGTTCCTGGCAGTCAGTTAGCTAAAACAAACAAGTAAAACAAGAAAAAAAAATAATAATAAAAAGGTGTCTAGAACTTACTCATTTTGCATAACTGAAACATAACAACTCAGTATTTTATAGTTACAAATTTGTTGAGAGTAGCTCTCATGTTAAATATTCTTACCACAAGAACAAAAAACAAATCAAATCAGCAATAAAAGGGGGCAGGAGGAAACATTTGAAGGTGATAGATATGTTTATTGCCTCAATTTTAGTGAGGTGTGTATTTCAGGTATCTATCTCCAAACTTCTCAAATTGTGTATCTGTCTATCTCACATATTTGTCTCTGTCCAAATTTCTCAAATTTTGCATACTAAATCTTCCAGGATTTTTTAATTTTCTTTTCTTAGTGTATCAATTATATCTCAGTGAAGGATTTTTTTTTTAAAGTTACCAATCCTGCCAAAATAATGCTGTTAATTACAATTTTACTCCTTTGGTATTTTTTAAATTACTTTATAATTTTGGGGGTGCTCATACTCGTATAATAACCTAAATATTTTATAATCATTCTGTAGTTGTAAACAAATACAAACAATTTGTCATCATTAGTGGGGTTGCAAAATTATGTTCATTTGAAATGAAATATGTATTACTCAAATGTGGGGAAAACCTTTAATGGAAAAGTCATAGTTATAAGTACAAAAAAGTAGGAAGAAAATAGCTATAGTATTAATAAAAGGATATCTGACAACTCTCTGAACTTTGAACATAAGGCTAAGTCAAACCGTGTAGATTGGAGGGATCCAGGTATAGCTCATCCTAGCATTTAGTTCATCAAAGAAACACTGAATTTAGAAAGAGTGAAAATATTGATTATATAAATGACAACTATTAATAAGGCACAGCACAGCCTTGTTGGAATGTAAGTACAGTTTAAAGTTCACATATGAGCCATTCAAAATACAGTATTGTAACATAATGAGACAGGCTTTGCTCACTACTTGTATCACAGACACAATGTTTATTAGCCTGAGATTTTATGATATTTCTCTCATTAGAGAAGTTCTTTAAGTCTTATGTTGACGACTTTACATGACAGCAGAGGAAGATCACTAGCTTTTAACTCACCATTCTTTATAAAGGATTCATTTTGTTGATATTAAGGATTGACATAGCCTCATTTTGACAAGTCCTGAAAAACATTTTAAATTTTTTTAAATAATATAATTATTCCAGTAACTATCATTTAATATATTTTTACAACCAACTCCTTTGAAATAGTATAAGATAGCCTCAAATTTTCTGTTTTTATGAGCATGATATGAAATTGTAATAAAAGTATGTGTCTTTCAGACAATCTCAATTATTTTTTTATTCTTACATTTTCAGTAATTCACCAATGATGTCTCTATACTATGTCATTCAGTAATTGCATTCTGTGATATATGGCTCATTGAGGTTTCAAGTGTATATGTTTTTTTTTAAATCTCTCTGAAGACCTTAATGTTTTTCTTAAAAACAATCATAATTTATAGTAAATCTCTGGATATACTGTAATATTCACTAAAGAATTGCTTTACTGACAGTTTTCTGCAGAAATTTTTATTAGCTTAAAAGATCTAGGACAAGTAGTCTCAAAATTTAATTTGTATAATACTTGTTTATTACTTTCTAATTTTGAAAATAGTGTAAACCTTTTGTCATATGATTGATAAGTCAAAATACAAAAGGATAAGAAGGATTAAATTTTAATAAAATTGCTAATACAGTAATAAACATTGTTCAAATCTCAAAGAAAACCAAAATACAATGGCACTTAAAAGCTGGTAGTCTTAAAATATAAATTGGTGATTATTTCAATATCTGAGAGATATTTGCTGAATATCTACCCTCTGCAGCCACTGTGCTAGATGCTATGGAAAACCAAAAGATGAATGAGATAAAATACCACAAATCCAGTGTTTAGAATCAATTAGGATAAATAAGCTATCTGCAGGAAGCGTATTCAAATTACAATGTGAGGCCTAAAAGCATTTTTAAACTTTGCATTTGTATAAAAGTAGGCAAGAAATATTTTAAGAAAAATATGCAAAATCATTCCTTAATGTTTAAACAAAAATGCTTATTTACATAATATATGTAAAATAAATGTTTTATATTATGGATGTATAGTAAATTACATATATCGCTTGGATAGTATGCCATGGTGCTTTTAAAAATCATGATACTGGAATGTACTTAATGAATATGGGAAGCATTTATAGTACCCTGATAAATAAAGAAGTAGATTAGGGAACAGTAGAGGAAGACTCCAGTCTAACAGCAAATACATAGAATTTGTGTTTGTGTTGTATGCGTGTGTATGTCTGGGTGTATGTGTTGAAAGCTTCTCAAAAAGACTAGCTTTCAATGGTCATATTGGCCTTTAAGATTTATTTAAAATTAATCATTGTCTCATGTACTTTAATAAGAAATAAGCATTCTTTCTAACATGTCTGGAGAAATGGGAAGATGCGTGCATCTCACTTGATCACTGCTGCTCTTGCTAACTCCTATATTTCTCTCCATTTCTATGCCAGTTCTTGAACCAGGTTTCCCCTCTCTCATCCCTTCATTACCCTAAAGAACCAAGTAAGTAAGTTTGTGTGATCCGTATGCTATGAAAAATCTGGCACAGTGGGGAGATGCTACTTCTCAACAGAGCACAACATAGAGCCTAAGACTAATTATTATTCCTCTCCATTTTTCAAAGGCACCTGGACGCTGACTCTTGACACTGAGTCTATCTCCCTAACACTCACTCACTTGAAGCACTAGCTTTTGCCATCTTTGGGGCTACCCTCACCCCTTCTCTTTGACTGACAATCTGTAAAACAAAAAATCCTTCAGTCTTTTATGCAGAAAAAATTCAGCTTTCCTAAGTCCTCTACTATAAACCAAAAGACTTTTCTTTTGAAATCCCAAAATGTATTAATGCTTCTCACATTCTCCAAGATTTAGCAGCACAAAGAAACATTGATATTCCATTTATGTCTATTGTGGGCAACTCAAATTTCAAGGCAGAAATTTTTCATCTTAAGGGGAATAAGACATATTTCTTGAAGATTGTTAAAGAAAGAAGCAATTACAATGAGAGAGAGGTAGAGAGAGACAGAAAGACAGAGGGAGAGATGGGGAGATCATTTACCTAGCATTTATTTACTTCCTACTATAGATAATATGTATAAAAAGAAAATATTTGGAAATATCTTATTTTTTAACAAAAAGTCAACCATAATTGTATGATTAAGGGTAATTTTTCCTGATTGAATTTTTTTCTGAATTTTCTAAAGTATGCATGGTGATAATTGTAGCCTAAAGTTTTTTTGGATTTTTTTGAGATAGAGTCTCACTCTGTTGCCCAGGCTAGAGTGCCCTGGCGTCAGCATAGTTCATAGCAACCTCAAACTTCTGGGCTCAAATGATCCTCCTGCCTCAGCCTCCCAGGTAGCTAGGACTACAGGCATGTGCCATCATGCCCAGCTAATTTTTGGTAGGGATGAGGTCTCACTCTTGCTCAGGCTGGTCTCGAACTCCTGAGCTCAAACCATCCACCAGCCTTGGCCTTCCAGAGTGCTAGGATTACAGGAGTGAGCCAACGTGCCTGGGCTGTAGCCTAAAATTTGTAATAAGAAAAAAAAAAAGGGTGAAGCTAGGGACATAAAAATAGCAAACCCTTCATATAATTTTTAAAAACTAGCTTTTGTAGTTTTTTTCAATAAATTAGGATTAGGCCGGGCACAGTGGCTCACTCCTGTAATCCTAGCTCTCTGGGAGGCCGAGGCGGGCGGATTGCTCGAGATCAGGAGTTCGAAACCAGCCTGAGCAACAGCGAGACCCTGTCTCTACTATAAATACAAAGAAATTAATTGGCCAACTAATATATATAGAAAAAATTAGCCAAGCATGGTGGCGCATGCCTGTAGTCCCAGCTACTCGGGAGGCTGAGGCAGCAGGATTGCTTGAGCCCAGGAGTTTGAGGTTGCTGTGAGCTAGGCTGACACCACGGCACTCACTCTAGCCTGGGCAACAAAGCAAGACTCTGTCTCAAAAAAAAAAAAAAAAAGTTAATTAATTAATTAAGATTAGAGTTCAAAGTGTTATTACTCACAGAAAAATCTGGTTTTCACTGTTAGGTATTATCATGATCTTCCCTACCTCTCAAGCTAGTTTTCTGTCCTTTAACACAACAACAATAGTATGTGTTCTAAGAAACATGATACATTGTGAAATACAAAATAAATAACTAGTATAATGTATTTAAAATGTAGAACTGGAAAGAAATGCCCTGAGAATGCCTCTTATTTATTGGTATCATTGATCATGATGTTCTATTAGAAACATAGTTAGGTTTTGAAACCAAAATATTACTAATATTAAACACTTGAAATTTTTGATGTGGGTAAAACTTCCAAATCCTTTAAAATTTGGACTACTTTGTAAAAATATTTTTTTTCTTTTTTTTTTATTTCAGCATATTACAGGGATACAAATATTTCAGTTACGTATATTGCCTTTGCCTAAGCCAAGTCAGAGCTTCAAGTATGTCCATTCCCCAAATGTTGCACACTGCACCCATTAGGTGTGTATATATCTATCCCTTTCTCCCCCCTCCTACCTGCCCGACGCCCCGTGAATGTTACTACTATTTGTGCACATAAGTGTTGATCAGTTAATACCAATTTGATGGTGAGTATGTGTGGTGCTTGTTTTTCCATTCTTATGATACTTCACTTAGTAGAATAAGCTCCAGCTCTATCCAGGATAATACAAGACATGATAGAATTCTTGACTCTTTCTTAATTTACAAGTGTGCTCAAACTTTCTCTGAACTCAAGGTAATAGTTTCTTCTTTTTCTCTTTGATCCATTAAGTTTTTTTAAACAGTTTTTCAGCTTGTTTTCTGACTATTTCTGTCTACTGGATGATTTGTTACTTGAGGGCAAGAGCAATGTCTAAGTAGTTTTTGTGTTTCTGAAGTCTAGCACATTGTCTGAACCTGGATAAATGCTACAGGTAGACTTAGGAATAGAAACTTTAGTAGAAGATGTCAAATATTCTCTATTGTAGAAAATTCCTTCTTTTACTTAATGTTGATTGTTAATGGTCATATACTTGTAGAATTTCCTCAATCTGTTTTCTTAGTTTTAAAGTTTCTGATGTTTTGCTGTGAGAAATAAATATTCCAGTGATTACTTTTTAAATTTGATGAATGTTAGCAAAAATCTTGATTATTCAAAGCAAAAAATTAAATGTATGCCAGATTTTTTCCTGAATTATTATATCAGTTCTTGATTAACTTTGTAAATATTCATTAACCTTAGAGAAAAAAATATCAAATTTTGATATGTCAGTTCAGTTGAGTTTTGAATAATAACTGCAGCTTACAAATATCTTCCTGGAGATGACTTTTATAGGAACTAAATATAACTGAGTGAAAAATAAACTATCTCAGTTGTGAGTTAGCTACCATTGTGATGAAACTTAAATTCAAATACTGTCAAATATTTTCTATCTATGTATCCCTTTCACTATGAAATACCCTGGTGAAACTACATTAAGTAAAGATTAACAAAATGGACAAATATTTTAATTAATGTTCGATGGCATTAATTACTGAGTGTTCCACAAAATTGCTAGTAATCACAAGATGAAATCATGTCCTAAATGAGGTCAAGAGTACAATTTTTGAAAAACCTATTCACAGGTCTCATAATGCAGTACTGAATCCAGTCAGCACTAAAACACACAACCAATCCTCGACTACATCAAGCACTATAAGAGAAAATGGCTTTGAATCAATTACCAGTGCAAGAAAAGTAATTGCATACAGTTTGCTTTATTGATGATGTACCTATCATACCATTTCCATCAATGAATGATAGCATTTTGTTTAAAAATCTTCCAGAATAAACATTTCTGTACTCTATTCTAGAGAAGAAAAGCATTGTGTAGTTTTCACCTTGTATGTTCCAAATGAGTCTTCCAGCAATAGATAGATATATTTGTATATATTACTTACTATGATAATTATAACATTATCAAATTATGTTTATACATAATTATACATTTATTGTTTCTCTATGGATAACATAGGTCCAACCATTTATTTTTAATATGTAGTAGCACATTAGAAAATATGTGTTTGTGTAATATTTAATTTATAGAGTTCTGTATTAGTGTTCTCCAGAGAAACAAATCCAATAGGATATAGATATAGAGATTTATTATAAGCTTTTATTTATTTATTAAGAGATTTATTATAAGCTCATGCGATTAGGGAGCCTGAAAAGTCCTACACTTTGCTGTCCACAAGTCAGAGACCCAGGGAATTAGGTGGTGTACTTTGAAGAGGAGAACTGGGGAGATGATAGTATAAGTTCTAGTTCGATTCTGAAAGCCTGAGAACCAGGAGATCATAGGGCAGGAGAAGATCCAACTATTAGCTCAAGCATTCGGCCCCAAAGAACGTGAATCAGTGAATCCAAACTTCTCTCACTTTCTTGTTCTACTCAGGCCCTCAGTGGATGGCATGCAGCCCACCCAGGCTGGAAAGGTCCATCTGCTTTACTCAGTCTACCTACTCAAATTGCTAATCTATCCAGGAACACCTTCGTGGAAACACTAGGAAATAATATTTAATAAGATATTTAGGAATCCGTTGGCCCAAACAATTTAACATGTAAAATTAACCATCACAAAGTCTTTATATCTTACAAGAAAAAAAATGGCCATTATTCAAGATCTTCTTACATAAATGCTATTGTCACCATTACCAAAATAGGAAAGTCAAGATGAAGAGATTAACAAACTTAATTCAGTTTTCCTTGTGTGTAGTAAAAAGGATGGACATTATAAACAGTTCTTCTACTTTTAAATCAGTCAAGTGTGTATGTGGGTGTGTCTATATATGTGTGTTTAATGAAACTATATATTGATGCACTTTTTTGACCAAATACATACATCAGACTAACTGTAAAGCCCTCTCCTAGAGGCTTAAAGATAATTTTTATTTTAGTTAATCTCATTTTCTATCTCATATTTTATTAGTAAGCCAATAAATTTCCCCCCTGTGACCCATGCTAAGACAGATTTTTTTGTATGCACATCGAAAGTTTGACTACATTTTGTTGGTGGTTCATTTTTTGTGTGACTCTGCACTAACTTCTGAATAGTGCTTATTTTCAGACAATTAAGATAAAAGAAAAGAGGCAGTAAAAGCTTTTTTCTTAAAAAATTTCATATACTTTTATGCTATATAAATTCCTCTATTTATTACAGAAACATATTTTTAAAAATGTACAGATGATATATGAAAATAATACTTGAATTATTAAGCAAAATAATTACTGGTGCTTGGACAATTAAAGAAAACTGTCATCATAGATGGGTAGAATTTCAGTAGATGGCCTGGGAACTGGGAATGATTGATGTGGGGAATACACTCTAAGATGATTGAACAACATTCACTGGATGAGAACACCTTCAGGACAAGTGCTAGGACTTACTAATTTTGTTTTGCCAGCACTATGAATATTGATAAATATATTATACATATGATATTATATATATGATATGACATGAGTTTGATATTTTTTATGCAAATAAAATAATGTTTTATTCAATTATTTGTCAGTTTTGATAAGAATACATATAATTGTTTCCCGATTTAAAACTACAAAATAGCAACAGAGAAATTGTTTTATTTGGTACTGAACTATAATGAAAGACACACACTAATCTGAGGACTCAAGAATTACTGAGAAAGAAAAGTTTATGAATGATTAACAAAGATTCAAGACATGACTGGTTTACAGAACACTTTTGAGTGTGTTGGAAAGTTCATAGACTATATAGAGACACACTCCTGTGTGTAACTCTCAATTCTTCCACCGTTAGCTAGGTAAGTTTGGGAAATTTAACCTCTGTCCCTCAACACACTCATCAGTAAATCTGAGTTAGTAAAAATAGTACTAACTCAGAGATCTTGTGAGGATTAAATGTGTCAATATACATAAAGCATTAACAACAGTGTCTGCTATATACTAAGCCCAAAAGAAACGTTAGCTATTATTATTCCCAATAGGTTTATTATTCTGTTTGATGGAACTAAATTCAGAAACTCAACTATGTCATTTCAACTCTAGTTTAATATATATTATTTGTACATATGTACATTTAACATACGCATGCAATTATCTCATTGTTCATCTTTACAACATACACAGATGCCTTCGAAAAGATACTTTTTCAGTCACTTTGTTTCTATTAATAAATATATCTAACGGTAAATTTAAATTAAGTTTAATTGGTGTTATTACCTTATTTAAAAGAGTACAAAGATATATAAAATTGTAGGAACATTATTCATGCTTAAGGTAAATTCGATTCTGTTTTCAGATAAATAAAGCAAAATTTACTAGTATTGGTATTGTATTATTTCTAGCACTTCTTTTCAGACCTATTTTTCTTTAGAATTTATTAATGACTTGTTTTTGTCATGTCTTCCTTTAAATTGCTTCTGATACTCTAAGATATTTTTCTAATATCTTTCAAAATACTTAGAATATGTTTTTTCTGGTGACCATGAAGCATATGAAGGAAAAATAACCTATTTTATAAGAGGGAAATTTTGTTCTCTTGGAATAGTCACTGGGTAGGAATATGGTGGAAACTATGTTGTCATGTGTGTTATAATGGAGTTGATCATGTTTATGTTACTTCACATATAATTTTACTTTTTATTAGGTTCAGAAATATGTAAATCCATAAATATATTAGATTTGCCTTTTATATGTCAAACTTTATCAAATTTTAATATTTATGACAGAATACTAAATAGTACAATTTTCAAATTAGTGTTCATTATTTGAATGTTCTATATGATAACTTGAATTGCACTTAGCCTCTTGTATTAAGTTACATTTTTTACCTAAATATTTTATTTGTTTGTTTCCTGCTGCATCACACTGAAAAAATAATTGTTGATTCCAGGAATTATGGACTGTACTATTTTTACATTTACACTGCAGAATAATTATGACCACTTTTCTTCATTCGGTTTTAAAATAAAGAAAAGAAGATCTACTTTAAAATAATTACCTACAATTTTGACTTGACAAATATGTCAAAGCTTATTTCCTTCCTTGTAGATTTTCTTGTGGTATTCTGGCTGAAAAGTAAAATGTTTTGATGTGATATCTACTGTCACTGCATTTCATGTCTAGGAGGATATAATTATGAAAAATAAAGCTTAACACAGAGAAGCCAAAAAAAAAAAGAAAGAAAGAAAAGACTTGAATTAGTTTAAGATTCTCCTTTTTTAAGAGAAAAATAGAAAAGATAACAATGTCTTTTTCTTTCCATTTCTGAAAATAAGCTAATCTTTACTAATGGATGTTTCTCAGTCAGGTTCCACAGAATTCCACATACTTTCTCAATGTAATTATAAACATTACTCAAACTGCTACTTTAGTATGGTATACTATGATAAATAATCTGATGTATTTTTTCTTAATATGTAAATATCTTGCTTGATATTTGCAATTATAGAATAGCAAGAAAATTTGCTCATGGATTCTTAATAAATACAGTTGGCAAAAATCAAAATCCTGCCATTTGGCCAATATGTGGTCAATATCATACATCTTTGAAATTATCAAAATGAAATATCTAGGTTAACTTTCTGTAAACTTTATAGATCTTAACGTTCTAGAATACACACTTAAAGAAACTCAAATTTTTATATTTCTTCTAAGTAAAATTTTACTCAAATTTTGAGACAAATTTAACAGTACTATAAACACTTTTTAAAATAAGTTTTCTGCACAGGTCGATCATAACAAACTAACAATTTAGCAAAATTATGAAAAATGAGGTTCTGCCACTTTACTATTACCGTGTTTCCCCAAAATAAGACCTACTCATAAAATAAGCCCTGGCAGGATTTCTAAGCATTTGCGCAATAGAAGTCCTACCCTGAAATAAGACCTAGGGATGGGCGTGGATACACAGCGCTTCTGCACAACCCATGCATTTTGTCGCAGAGCAGTAGAGAAGCTGAGCAGCCCTTTTCATCTTCCCCATGAGAGCTCTATTGCTTGACATGAGAGATTGGGGCAAATGGTTTTAAAGGAAATAGAGTCGCAAAAAATTCAGGATGGAATTCGGGGTTTGGAGAGTTTGATGATGTTCCAGAAGAAAATGACTTAACTATATTTGAATAAATGTAAATTGTTGTATTGTACTTAAAAAAAAATAACACATCCCCTGAAAATAAGCCTTAGGGTGTCTTACTGAGGAAAAAGAAATATAAGACTCTGTCTTATTTTCAGGGAAACACAGTAGAGTTGAAAATCATTATAATTTTCTATGAGTTTAGTAAAAATATAAAAAGTATAAATCCAATCTTTCTTTTCTTCCTTCTATTTTTGTTACTATTAATTTTTCACTAGACAGACTAATAGCCCTGTAAAATGTTTAAATTATAATCCCAGAAGCTGTGAGCATATTCCATTTAAGCCAAAAAAGTTATGTGATTAAGTTGAGGATGTCAAAATGGGAAGAGCATCCTGGATTATCCAGGTGGAACTAATCGCAAGGGTCTTTATAAAAGGAGGCAAGAAGAGTTTCAGTATGTCTTTCCTGATAACCTGCATTGGGGATTTTGAACTTACCTAGCTGGGCTCCATTATTGTGTGAATCAACTGTTTACTGTTCAACTCCAAATAGGTATCACCTAAGAGTTGTATTTCTCTGGTTAAATCCAACCACCGTAGTTACAGATGTGATTATGTGATTACTGTGGAATTGTTTGCTCATGCGAAAATCATTAAGGAGATCATCATGTCACAGAATTGAGCCCCTTGATCTAAATAAATAAACTGGACAGTTAAATTGAAGTACATGCATAATCCATAAATTCTAGGAGTAAATGCACAATCATTGACCTTAAAGAGGAGGGAAATTTGTTTTCCCATTTTAAAGTAATCACAAGGCTTTTTTATTTTATTTTATTTTTTAATTTGTATTGGTCATTTATTAACAACTTCATTGAGGCATATTTAACATATTCTATAATTCACCATTTTAAGTGTACAATTCAGTGATTGCTTTTTTAAAAGTAATTTTACTGGCCTGGCGCGGTGACTCACGCCTGTAATCTTAGCACTCTGAGAGGCCGAGGCAGGCAGATTACTCGAGGTCAGGAGTTCAAGACCAGCCTGAGCAAGAGCGAGACCCCGTCTCTACTATAAATAGAAAGAAATTAATTGGCCAGCTAATTTTATATGTATATATATATTATATATATTATATATATAATTATATATATGTGTATATATATAATTAGCTGAGCATGATGGCACATGCCTGTAGTCCCAGCTACTTGGGAGGCTGAAGCAGGAGGATCGCTTGAGCCCAGGAGTTTGAGGTTGCTGTGAGCTAGGCTGACGCCAAGACACTCACTCTAGCCTGGGCAACAAAGTGAGACTCTGTCTCAAAAAAAAAAAAGTAATTTTACTAAGTTGTACAACTATCATCATAAATCAATGTTTTAGAACATTTTTATCACCCAACTAAGATTTTTCATGCAGTGTCATTTTTTAATATATATATTTATTTCAAAATATTACAGGGGTACAAATGTTTAGTTCATATAAGGCTTTTTGAAATGTATGTTTCCAAAGGCATTCTATTTTTCCTTTACCAAAGGGTCACAGGCTATTTGTAGGTTTATCTCATATATTTCATTTAGTTGTAATTTAACTTAAGTGATAAAATATTTTGTTTACTTTATAAATGTAAAATGTTTTATTTAGCATATTCATTAAAATGTTCTACATTTTAACAAATGTAGAACTAGTTTCTGGTGAGTCTTGGTCTAGCCACTCAAATAATTATACCAATGAACTAATCTGACTGGTTTTCTTTTCTCTGACTTATACAAAGTGAGTTTTAAATTACAGTTTTCACACAGTAGCTCATGGGGGAATCCATGTTCTCTTCTCATGACAGCTATCCCAGGTTTTGATTTTAAAAGCTTCCATTGTGCAATTCACAGATTTCCACTGACCTCCCTTTCCCACAGGCTGAAATTGGGCCAAATGCCCATCCACGATTCCATCATTTTTTAGCAAGAGAATGGAATGTTCTCTTTGTCTTTAGCAATTTAGGGTGGACCCATCTCTGTAGCTATGAAGTTGATTTTATTTCATCCAAATTGTGTGCACAATTTATGTTAATATCTGAATCCCATAAGGAAAAGGAATAGGTATGGAACAAGTAACAAGAAAATTGTTTTATCGAAATATCCCTGACGGTAGTGTTTTCATTTTATCAGGTTATATAGGAATCTTTCAGTTAAGTAAGTTAAATAAAATAATTAAAATGATTTTAAAGTTATGATCCCATATTACTATGAAAATATAATCCATAGAGTATCTGTAGTCTGCTTTATGCAAATATGAATGGCAATGACATTTTAGTCTTAATTTTTCACACACTTTAACCAACATTCTTAACCAAAGAATAGTACTTTTGTGACATTAAAAGTAAACCAAATGCCAGAAGATATTCTTATCTATTTTTAAACAAATCAAAATTAGTTAAGTAAAATCTTGGCGGTTTGATTATTTGCATGTGTATGTCATCAGGAACATGTCTAAACCCTTACTAATTTCGTATTACACATACTTAATCATAAAAGATTGCCATTTGCTTTTATTAAACTTTAGAATGGCTTAAACAAATGTTTTTTCCCTGTTTTGAATAACCATAGAAATTGTTCCAGTTCTCTCCAAAATTATATTCAGATATGGTTTCATCAAAAGCTAAATAAGAGGGTTTTTTCCTCCCTTCCCTTTGGTTTTGATAATTTTGTTTTGTCTCCTATTCTTGTTTATGATTGCAATCAAGAGTACATTAATAGCAATCAACCCCAGACTTTCCTGATGATTGATATTAGGACAAAATCTGTTTATAATTTTATCATATATTTGTACTAACCAATGAATATGTGCTCTAATATTTTAAATTTCAGTCCTTTAATTCTGCAATTACTGTAAAACTGTAAGAAAAAGAAAGGTTTAGCTTGGTCAGAGAACTACAGAACCATGTGACCCTCTATAATCAGAGCATAAGCCTCCATGCTGATATAGAAGATCCTGTTGGCACTCTGCCCAGATTCCTTTCTCTGGAAGTGTACATCAAACTCCATATACCTTGAATGAAGGGTACTGACATTCCTAGCTGTACCTTTCTGGGAATCATTCTCCACAGACCAGAGACACTTACTGTGTTACAGGGAGCTAGGAGGTTTACTTTTAAGGTGTGAACCTCTCACCCATCAGGGTACCTATTTACAAGTATAGAATCACTTTTGGGGTTGACTGTCTTCCCCAAGACAGTGGAGTTGTAGGACTAAGAGGAGATAGTTACCTGGTTCAAATTCCTCTCCCTTTGGCAGCTTAATTCCGTTTGGTATAAAGAATAAAAAAAAAAAAAATCCCTTCCTTGATCAACCCATGGTATACTGGCTTGGTGGATGGTATGTGTGGGGGGCTCCTAGAAGCTGGTAGGTACCTTACATATGCCAAGTTACAGGCCAGAGAGAGCCACCAAGTACTTGTGATAATATGCATTCGCCCAGCACACAGAATGGCTATCTTTGCTTAAGAGACCCGGTATTAAATTTCAATCAAATAAAAAATACCATGACAGATTGAGATACCATAGGACAGTAGTAAAACACTTCATAGTTTAGCAATTTTCCCACTACTTTTGAACAAAGATGCTCCATTCCTAAAAGTTTACAGCCCTTTCTTTGTTTATTTTCCATATCTTGATGCAAAATGTGGGTATTACCAAAGAATTTTCCTGTGGATAGCTTTGTCCCCTTCCTTTCAATTATGTTTTCTTTCTTCTTCTTAACTTTGCTTCCTGTGGATTAATATATCACCCCTGTGTCAACAACTATTGTGTTAATTCTCTATGACTGCTGTAACAAATTACTACAAATGTGGTTACCTAAAACAATACATATTAATTATCTCAGTGTCCTGAAACTCAGAAATTTCAAATGAGACTGACTGAACTAAAATCAAGCAATGCTGTGTTCTTTTTTATGGGTTCTAGCAGAAAATCTGTTCTTGCCCTTCACAGTTTCTAGACGTTGCCTGTATTTCTTTGCTTGTAGCTCCCTCCTCCATCCTCAAAGCCAGCAAAAGCCAGGTCTGGTCAGTCCAACCTTGTATCACTCAAGAAGAAAGGCATAGAAGGCATATATATATATGCATATATATATATATATATATATATATATATATATATATAGCTCAATGTATATATTCTGGTACATTGTCCAGAAAATTTCACATCCCTTCTTTTTATATGTGTTACATCGTTATGACTAGATGACTAGATACAAGGGGGCTAGAGATATATTTTGTGGCCTTACAGTTATTTCCCATGGAAAGAAAATCAAACACTGTAGTGCATCTAGGCCAAAGTCTGAATATAAGGCCACAAAATGTTTCTGTACCACTTCTTCTCATACACATGAAAGCTCCTATCTGAAGGAGATGTCACTTCATCAGACATGAATATGTATACATACATATGTGTGTGCATGTGTGTGCATCTATCTATCTCTCTCTATATATATATATTTCTTTTTGTATCTGATATGGATACTATGTCTTGAAAACTTGTGAACTAAAAATAATTTAGTTTAATATTCAATATACAAAAGTGAGTACATTGCAGAAAAAACTCCTCTTTGGAAAAGAAAAGAATGGGAAACACATAGGTCATGGATTCACAATAATGATTAAGTTATGCCCGCCAAGAATTATGAGTCCTGTGTCAAAAATTGTGAAATATTTGAAATATCATCCTACTTACAAACTAACAGGTTAGCTTGGTGAGTTTTGTTGATGCAGGCAGAATATTTAAGATTTCTGGATCACAAATGAAAGATAGTTTAATATTCACAGAAATAGCAATAGCCAGAGTATTAGCATTTGCTTGTCTCTGTTCTCTGAGTCCCAGTTCTCTATGTATCAGATTCATACAAATTGAGTTGTGTTGTAGAAGACGAAACAGGAACTGAGGGAATCTGGATCTTTGGTAATGGGCAGTAAGTGAACCTGCCATTAATTCTATTTCAAGGCTGTTTGCTATGGAAATGTTTGATATATACACAGTTTGCTGTACAATCACCCTTAAAAAGATAGTCTTGAACAAAATGGAGCTTACCATCTCACTCACAAGATGTGCAGAAGCATGAGAGACCCATAGAGAATTGTCTCCCAAATCACATCTGTCCTGTTGGTGGGTAAATATGTTGATTAGATGCTTATTCTACCTTTCTGGATAAATACTCTGTAAGTGTACTTTGTGATCTATGTGTGCCCTTTGGGTTGTTATTCCATAATAATCATTACTTTAAATAAACTTTTAATTTTAGAATAGTGTTAGATTACAGTTAAATTGTGAAGATAACACAGAGAGTTCCTACATATCCTACACAAAGTGTCTCCTATTACTAATATCTTAATTTTTATGTTATACTTGCCAAAACGAGTGAGTCAGTATTGATACATTATTATTAAATTAGCTCCATAATTTATGCAAATTTGATTACTTTTTACCTAGTGTCCCTTTCCTTTTCCAAGTCTTCATCCAAGATACATCATATTTAGTTGTCTTGTTTCATCATATCCCATCATATCTCTTGGTTATGATAGTTTATCAAGCTGTTCTCATTTTTGATGACCTTGACAGTTTTGAGAAGTACTAGTCCAAGTGCTTTTACAGCAGCCCTCAAATGTCATTTGTCTGATGGTTTTTTATGTGATTAGATTGGGACATGGGTTTCTGGGAAGAAAACCACAGAAATAAAGTACCATTTCATCACATCATAACAAGAGTACATGTTATCAAAATTTCTTATCACTGTTGATGTTGATATTAATCTTAATCACCTGGCTGAGATAGTGTGTGTAAGTTTTCTCCACCATAAAGTTACTCCTTTTTCTGCTTTTCTAGACTGTACTCTTTGGAAGTAAGTCACTGCGTGAAGCACACACTTAAAGTTTAGATAATTATGTTCCACCTCTTTGAGGTTGAAGTATCTACATACATAGTTTTGGAATTCTTCTGCAGCAGACATTTGTCTTTTTTTATTCCTTTGTTTATTTAGTTAATCATTTATTTATATTATTATGGGAATATAGGCTCATGGATATTTATTTTTCACTTCGAGTTATAATCCAATGGTTCCTTATTTATTTTCTTATTCAAATTATTCTACCTTGGGCTGTCGGGAATTCTTTAGTTGGCTTCTCTGTTCCTTTGATATATTCCCTCTGTGTGTTTGTGTGGGAGTGACAGTACTGAGCCCTTCCTAACTTTCTGACACTCTAAGATGCTCCAGACTCATCTTAGATATATTCTGCCCCAGGGCTACAGTTAGCATTATTCTAAGTAGTCCTGATTCCTTTCATTGCATAACAGAAAGGAGTACTTCCTGCCTACTGCTTGAACACTAAAATAATGAATCCTACTTGGGGTGTTGTATGTGTTTTCAACTTCAATAGCTAGGGTAAAGCTAGTTGTAAAAACTCCAAACCTTAGAAAGAGACCCAATCACATAAAAATTCATTCCTTTTGCAGGGTTTCATGAGATACTTTTCAGTGTGGTAATTTAGGACAAAGGGCTCATTCCATCTCTACCACTCTTAGGACTTTGAGTTCCTGTACTGGCAGTTAGTAAACAGGAAAAAAAAATGTTGGAAAGGTAAACTTACTTCTTCCTTACTTGCCTTAACAATTGCACTTTCATATCTGCTACCCTTGGCTATCTGCAACCATTTAGCTATACCTTGCTCAAGTGGTTAAAAAATGTAGTGTCTGCCTGGTTGCTGCTTCTTAGTGAAAAACTTTAGACGATGGAAGGGGAAAGAAATTTTTCTCTGTGGAGAGAAAATCTTCGTGTCTAAGTGCCAATTTAGTTTAAGTCCTCAGTGTTTCTCTCTTCCAAGCCATTACTTTAGACTACTCCTACTCCTCACATCCATCTCTTATACCTTTTGTTAACTCTTTTAATTACTTCTAGTAAATTTGCCCTCCAATTCTTTCTATACATAGCTGTCAGATTAATAATCACAAATCAAAGAAATTTTCATCCCATTTCCCTACTCAGAAATTCTTGACAACTACCTATTATGTCTAATAATGTCTTAAACTTTTATCTGATTATTCAAATTCTTCCATGAGCTATATATTCCAGTCTTTTCTCACACTGTTTCTCAATATATGTTAAATGATGCAGCCAATCTGACTTGCTCATCATTCCTAGAACACACCATGTGGTTTCCCTCCTCCCTATTTTAATACCTTCTCCCAGCCCTTTTCATTGTGCTGAATTTTTACTTACTTTTAAACCTGACTTAAATGCCATCTTCTTCCAAGATGATGAAAGTGAATTTTCTTTCTTTGAATTTTGATAGAATCTTGTAGCTTTGGAAGCCTCTTTCCAATATTTTTATTTGCGTTAGCTGGTTATTGTGACTACTATGTTATATGGGCCTGGAGAACTGATATTAAAATTCATTCATCTTTATATCACCTGTGATAAAAGATAAATTGTCTTTTATGAATTTTTCACTCAGTAAAAATTTAAGTAACCACACACAAAATTTAAATTTAAAAAAACTTATAATGCATAATCTCTATAGACAAAATGTTCTTTCTTGTTAAATTAAAACCAGTTAGAATCTAAACATTTGAAATGTAATATTAATATTTTCTGTGATACACTTTTTCAATGTTTTGAATTATTGTAATACAAATTAGTAGACAAATTGAACTAGTAGATAAAATATTTAAATCACCTATTAAAATAAATGTAGACAAACAATTTTGGAATTAAATATGTATTGTTTTCTCACATGATATAAATATTTAAAAATGTGAATACAAAAATGCATTCAGAAGTATTCTAATGTTCAAGAACCATAAATTGGGAAAACATTTTGACATCTATTTTTACCATATTAATTGAAATACTTTATTATTTATTTATTTTATTTTATTTTAGCGTATTATGGGGGTACAAGTGTTTTGAAATACTTTTAAAAATATATTTTTACTATTAATATATCATTGCAATATCCTTTTAAACAAAGAATTCCTTTTCATTGCTAGTATATCAAATGTCCTGGGAAGAAAAGATAGTTAAATAATATTTATTTCTACAACTTGAGGTATGAAAATTTAAGTTAGTACTTTCTAATCTGATTAAGATTCAGAAAAAAGGAGATATTTGAAAGGTCAACAATTAAATATCTAATCAGTTAAGTGTCTGTAAATCACAAAGTATTTATGAAATGCATTCATTAATAATAAAACTGGAAAGCTAAAATGGAATAGAGAGCTAAAGTTAGTCTTCTTAAAAAACTAAATGATGCTGTATTTCTCAGGGGTGAAGTGAATTTAAATAAATTCCAAAGCAGTCCATTCTTTTAACAGAAGCCTCATACCAAACAAACATTGCAACATGAGCTCTAAATTACTTTAATGATCATATTATAATCACTGTACCTTTATTAATATTAACACATTTAATAATATTAAAATAGAAAGTGCTGATTTTATATATGTGTTCTCAGTAAGTGTCTGATGAATAGGAAAGCTTTTTTAGTGTTTTTCTTTATTCATTTAAACCATGTCCATATAACAAATTCTCCTGCTCAGCATTTGAAGTGTTAACACTTGATTCTATGGCCTTTTCTCTGGATTGGGGGGTTTTTGAACATTTTTCTTGGTCAATTTTCCTTGCAACATATAATTGAAGACATTGTTAGTTGCTTATTTAACAACCTGAAAATATGGTTGAGGCCAGATGTACCAGACGAAGCACCAGGACTTCGTGGTTGGGACAGTTAGTTGAGTAAAGAGCGAGATGCTGATGAGTTTCAGGCAAACCAGAAGAATGGATGTTGGTTATTCATTTCTGAAGGGGCCAAGATATAATATCTGATGTCTTCTTTAAATTCAGGTTTTCCTCAGACTTTCTCCTAGTCCTCTGTGTCTATGCAAGTGCAAAAGTACAATTACTCAGACATTCTGCATGTTGAATGTTGTGTGCATCATATGGTTTCTTGTTCTGTATTTTTTTCTTTCTTTCAAAGCTAAATGGACTTTATTACTTGTAGACTGAGGAAGCCTATCATATGTGTTGAGTTTGATTGTCATTCTGAAGCCAAGACCACTGATGCTACTTAGAACTATTTGGGCATTGTGACACTGTCTCAATCTTCCATAATTTTGCAAGCATCATATATACTGGAAAGATACTTTCCTTTCATGTATTGATAGCTATAGTTTTTATATCATTAATCTATTTCACGCTATGGTATTTCTAAAAATATTATTGATGTATATCAATAAATTGCATTGCATCAGACCTTGGTCAAAGTTGGCTGCCTTTCACTGTATGTTTTAACTCTCAGCATTCAAAATAGAGCAATGGAAATTAAACAATTTAAGTATAGAGGTTTATTTATACATCGTAAATCTGTTAATGAACTCAAAAAATTGATTCACTAACTCAGAAAGTCACCCTATCTTGAGTGTATTGTAATTAGTGATGTAGCAAATTGAGAAGCTGAGAACAAATATGTTTCATGGGTTAAAATCTATACGGGCTTATTAATTCTGTTTTACTTGATTCCTATAATTTTGTTGTCAAGATGCCTTGACGTTTTAGAATTATTTCCAATAGCTTTGAAATAATAAAGGGAAAGTGTATCATAGTCAAATACTGCAGTTATCAACAATGCCTAACAGCTCAATGGAGGTGGCAGACCATTGCAATGCTTGGCTTTATCATGAAATTTCGTACATGGCCACTTGCCAATAGAGTAATAAGCTTATTTAGAGCAATTTACTTTCATAAATTTGTGTTTACTAAATGAATAATTTATTTATAAAATTTGGATAAAAGTCTACAAGTCAATTCATGTCAATTAAAATGATGATCTATAATCATAATGGTCTAAAATTTTCAGTTGAAATATCTAAATTTGTTACTATTAAAAGTTACCTTTATATCGTCTACATTTTCCTCCTGGAGAAATATTTAATTAAAAGACTAAGACATCTATATGGATACTTATCTAAAATAAAAGGCATTTTCTAACAGTCACTTTTTTACAATCATATCAATGCTCAAATTTGCAACCATTTCATGTAGAAAATAAATCCAAAGATAATTGGTTTTGTATTATGTCAGAAATTATTTTGTGATGTGATTTTTAGCATGGCTGGGGGAATCGTAGATTCCTATAACACTTCCAGCACAGTCCTGTGTCCTAATTCTATACAATGCTTGACCGGGCCCCACATAATGCAGCTATGTATCACATAACTCCTTTTCTATTGATCCAATTAGTACTGAAATCAAATGGTTCCTGTAATGTTTCCTCTGAATATTACTTATTTTTAAATATTTTAGCTGAATAATTACTATAATATAAAAATAAAAACATGTTGCATTTATTTAATGTAGGAGCAATATATCTTAACAGAAATCACTGCCTTACTTAATTGGCTTAATTTAATACAACATTTTAAAACAACTTTATGTCATGCACTCTGGTAGGATATGAAGACCTGCAGATAATGCCACACATAGGAAATCACAGAATAGATACCATATAAACTACTGGATGATTAACCCTACACTGAAAATCTTTATTAAGTATATTGTAACAACTCATTTGTTTGAACAAACATAATTTTCTATGTATTGTCACATTGTGGATTTTGAATGTAACTGGTAATAAAAGTTTTTTTTAAGGTTTTTCTTATGTTTTTCTCTATAAATTGCAGCAAGAAAATTGTCTTCAAAACCTAAAAGCACATATTAATTATTGTTAAATGTTTAAAACCATTTTTCAAGCATATGTATTTTTAGCACGGTAAGAAATAAATTTTGGTTGGTCTGATTGGCTTATCTGCAGTTTGTGTGATAAAAGCACTAAAATATGACAGCAACATTTGATCTGAAATATAGATATATAACAAAATCATGGAAAAATATATTGCAGGGATTTTTTCTCAAATCAATGTACAGTGAAATAAGGCACATAAATCTCCAGATATCAACGGGAAAATGGATGCAATATTATCTGAAAGATACAGCTGAGGAAAAGGAGTTTCCACAGATGGTGTGTTGCTTCCTTAATATTTATGTAGCACTTTGTAATGGTAGTGTAAATTGTGTACACTATGAGAAACAGAGAGCATATTGGTCTAAAATTTTGATTTGAAAGCTCAAAAAGACACATGTCTCTCTATCCACATTAGTGCTACCAGAATTGGAGGTTTTAAAGCATTTGGGGGTTCTTTCAGACAAGGAAGGGAAACATGCTGAAGGAAATGTGATCTGCTCAATAGTTAAATCTTTTTAAGAATATATTTGGGCAGGGCGGGTGGCTCACGCCTGTAATCCTAGCACTCTGGGAGGCCGAGGTGGGCGGATTGCTTGAGGTCAGGAGTTCGACACCAGCCTGAGCAAGAGCGAGACCCCGTCTCTACTATAAATAGAAAGAAATTAATTGGCCAACTAATATATATATAGAAAAAATTAGCTGGGCATGGTGGCACATGCCTGTAGCCCAGCTACTCGGGAGGCTGAGGCAGAAGGATTGCTTGAGCCCAGGAGTTTGAGGTTGCTGTGAGCTAGGCTGACACCTCGGCACTCACTCTAGCCTGGGCAACAAAGCGAGACTCTGTCTCAAAAAAAAAAAAAAAAAAAAAAGAATATATTTATACAATTTCTCATGAAAATTTCCTGTGAGAAGCTTCAGTTTGTCATGCAAAATTGCTATTGATTGAAAGAAATTCCTATGGTAAATTCCTAAGCTACTTTGACCTAATTATACTTAAATAGACTTTCAATTGTGTATCCCATAAAGATGCAGCCTTCTACCTTAATTTTTACATATATAAAAGGAAGAAAGGGAAATAATGTAACAGAAAAAAAAGTAAACCTGAAATGGTATTAAGAAAAGGTGCAGATCTGTAAAGAATGCTGATGGTATTTTGATGGGGATTGCATTGATTCTGTAGATCACTTTAGGTAATATTGACATTTTAACTATATTGATTCTACCCATCCATGAACAAGGTAGATTTTTCCATCTGTTTAAATCTTCTGCAATTTCTTTTTTTAGTGTTTCATAGTTCTCCTTGTATAAATCTTTTATATCTTTTGTTAAGAATACCCCTAGATATTTAATTTTCTTTGGGGCTATAGTAAAGGGTATTGCGTTTTTGATTTGAGTTTCTGCTTGATGGTTCTTGGCATATATGAATGCTTCTGATTTGTGTATATTGATTTTATAACCTGAAACTTTACCAAATTCGGTTATCAAGTCTAGGAGTCTCTTGGAAGAGTCCATGGGGTTTTCTAGGTATAATATCATATCATCG
>VSMD01063946.1:0-24627 GCA_008750895.1 Mirza zaza | reverse complement strand
GCGTCAGCCTAGCTCACAGCAACCTCAAACTCCTGGGCTCAAGCAATCCTGCTGCCTCAGCCTCCCAAGTAGCTGGGACTACAGGCATGTGCCGCCATGCCTGGCTAATTTTTTCTATATATATTAGTTGGCCAATTAATTTCTTTCTATTTATAGTAGAGATGGGGTCTCGCTCTTGCTCAGGCTGGTCTCGAACTCCTGAGCTCAAACGATCCGCCCACCTCGGCCTCCCAGAGAGCTAGGATTACAGGCTTGAGCCACCGCGCCTGGCCTGTAGTCTCCTTTTTCTTGTTGTGTCCATTCCTGGTTTGGGCATCAAGGCATTATCACCAATCTTATTGAAAATAATACTGGAATTCCTTTCTATAAAAATTACATAAGATAAAAAATACAAAATATCCAAATCGGATAGGAGGAAGTCAAATTATCCCTCCATGCTGATAGATGATCTTCATCTATAAAACCCTACAAACTCTACCAACCAATTCTTAGATTTGATAAAGTAATTCAGTAAAATTTCAGGCTATGAATTAATATGAAAAAATTAGTAGCACTTGTATACACCAATGGTGATCTGGCTGAGACTCAAATTAAGAAATCAATCCCATTTGCAATAGCTATGACAAAAATAAAATAAAATACTGAGGAATATATTTAACAAATTAAGTGAATGAAATTTACTAGGAAAACTACATAGCACAGATTTTGTAGCTTACACAGATAAATGGGTAAACATTTTGTGCTGACATAATGGAAGAATTAAAACCATCAACATAACTATACTGCTGAAAGAAATCTACAGGTTTGATGCAATGCCACAAAATAGCAACATCATTTTTCACAAAATTATAAAAAGCAAGTCTAAACTTCATATGAACACACAAAAAAATACCCAAATAGCCATAGAAATCCTGAGCAAAAATAACAAAGCTAGTGGCATCACACGGTTTGACTTTAAATTAAACTATAATATTATAGTAACCAAAACAGCATGGAACTGGTATAAAAATAAGCACATGAGTTAATGGAACATAACAGAGAACCAAAAAATAAGGTGATATATTTACAGTCAACTGATCTTTGACTAAGGAGACATGAACATACAGAGGTGAAAGGACACTCCTTTTAATAAATGGTGCTGGTGAAATTGGATGGCCATATGAAAAAGAATAGAACTGAACACCTATCGCTCGCTATATACAAAAATCAATTTGAAATGGATTAAAGGCTTGAATTTAAGTCCCCAAACTCTAGGAACACTAGAAGAAAACCAAGGGAAAACTCTTTTGGACATCAGTATAGGCAAAACATTCATGACTAAAGCCTTAGAAGTGGGGGTAACATAAACAAATATTGACAATCGTAGCTTAATTAAACTAAAAATATTCTTCACAGCAAAATAAATAACCCACAGTGAACAGACAACCTGCAAAATGGGGTAAATTATTTGCAAACTATGCATCCAACAAGAAACTAATATCTAGAATTTACAAATAACTCAACTCAACAACAAAACAAAAACAAATGATCTCCTTAAAAATACACGAAGGAGGGGGGAGTAAAGATGGTGGATGAGAGACATGATGAGCCATAGCATCTCTGCAAGAAGGTGAAATTTTAGATAAAAGAGAACAAACAAACAAAAAAAAAACAGAAAAACAAATGTTGGGGAACTATGATTGAGGAATTAATGAGATATAGCTCATAAGACCATTATTTTATTATATTGCCCAATATTGTTATATTAAAGACAGAAACAGGCATTTTCAGGGTTTTGCCCTGGAGGAATATGTGAACTCAATGGTTCGCTTATCAGAGGCTGCTATCAAGGGAGGGCTCTCATGGCTCTGGTAGAGATGTTTTCCAGGAAGGCTTCCCAGTTATCTCTCTTTGGAGTCTCCCTGTTTTTGAAAGGCAAAAACAGGTAAATATGGCTCACAGGATTGGAGCCAGAAACAATGAATGACCTTTGTCCAGAGACACAATCCAGTGGCTAAAAACAACTTGTTTTGTAAAAAACAGACTGGCTTCCTGCTCTCTCCTGACTGACTGCCTTTAAGTCCTCAATAACTAGATCGAAGAAATATAGAGTCACTATACCTCTTTTGTTATACCTTTATTAATTGATGACTACCTCTTAGAATTTAGAAGTTAGCCCCTGAAAGACTTTGTACCTGTTTGTTCACCTAGATAGATTAGAATTTGTTAGAAGTCCTTTGAGAGGACTTATGACTCTAACCCACTACCTGTGTAATCCTATTCTCATAGCAACTGCACTATCTGATATGTAAATGTGTCACTATGGCAACTGGTAATTGATCTCTGTGATTATAAAAACCTATGTGAATCTAACCATATTGCTAGACCATTCACAGGGATATGGCTCAGTCTTCTGAGTACCTCTCCTGTTTATCTGATCTTTTTATATAAAACTACAAACTATACCTTTTTCTCTGTGTATTCCTTTATTCTATGTATTTCCTATCAATTTTCTTATCCTCTGTGTCAACCCCTATCTAAGGGACCTGGCTTTTTGGGGAGAAGCAGCCAATCTCCTTGCAACCCTGCCACTTCCCTATAGACAAACATAGATCGGATGAAGGTCAGAATTAAGAGTGCTAGAATCCACAGGCACCTTGGCCTACAGACTCCATAGGAAAAGGTTGCATAGAATAACTGGAAGGAGGAAGTCTCTAGCAGGAATTAAGCCCCAAGAGGCTTGAGAACAGTGAGAAGGGTAGATGGAGGGGTTAAAATTTTCTTCCTTGGCAATTTGGATTGTTGGTGGGCTCCTGAGCTGCTGGAGAATCCTGCCAACAACAGCCAAAAGACTGCTGCCACCAATGTGCAGAGAGCTTTTGGAGAAAAGGAACCAGGTTCCCAGCCGCCTGGGGCATCTTCCGACCCACAGATCTGAGTGGGTCAGCAGGCATAATATTGCTTCTCTACACACTGGGTGCCTTTGTCGTCACCAGGGGGCTTCTAACCCTCTGATTCCATCTTGCTTGTTCCCACAAAGAAATCTTCCAACTTCAGTCCAGACGGCAAGACCCACAAATATCCAATAGTCCAAGGCAAACTGTGTGACTCCACAGCCTGGTCTTTCTGGGCAGACTGTATCCATGAGAGTGGGTGAGAAGTGGCCAGTGTACAGACATTCCTCAACCTAGACCTTTATTCTCCCTTCCCCTTACTCCACCCATGGTTGCTGAGAGAGAAAATTTAGCCACCACATGGAGGAATCCAGAGGGAACAGCATTCTTCTCCCTGGCATAGACAGAGATTTATCTCTGGGGCCCGGGGTTTGGGCCTGCTGGCCATAGTCGGTTCACCCAGGTCTGGATTGCATTGACCAGGAGCACAGAGGGGATATTTATGAATTATTTTCATGAGGTTTGGATGCCCACAGGGGCAGATAAGGGGAGAGCATAGTGTCTGTGGGTCATAGCTGTGGGACGCTTGTGGAGTACCCTCCTCTGACAGTAGGGATGTGCTCCCAGCTCAGACCAGGATACTGGGCAGGGAACCTCCTGGCTGACATTACAGTTTTCAGGGAAATATGACAGGCTTGAGGTCTTACATGTAAGCAGAGAGCCACGTGAAACCTCAGAATAATGGGGGGTGAAAAGGAGTGAGATCTCCTCTAGACTGCCTGATTGAGGATCTCAGACAGCCATTCCTGCCTCCATAACCAGACATTCTGGTAAAGTGGGGCTAATTCAGCCCTTCCATGGCATCTCTATCCAGAGACAGGGAACAGAATGTTGACCCTGCTAAAAGCATTTGTGAAGCTTGAGGTAAGGCTCACTCAAACCAGCCATGCCCAGACTCAGTCCCCACATGCTCCTGCTGAAGTGGAGAATAAGAACATACCTGGAAGTCCCATGACCCCACCAATTATGGGGGGCAGTGGAGTGCTTCTCTGAGGAACTAGAGGGTTTCACAGGACTGAAAAAAAAAAACAACAACACTACAGTTTGTTCCTTCTGGCAGGTGCCACCTACTGAAAATTTAAAAAAAAAAATCTATGCTCTTTTACTGTATTCACTGACTCATCATATAGTGTGTGGTCCATTCCCACACACAAGCACAATCTATTGACTCAAAGACTAAGCTGGGCATGTCATTATCTACACAAAAGAAAATACAAAGGTAGGAAGTAACAGCTCCTCCAGATGATAAGGAATCAGTGAAAGAACTTTGGAAGCATGAAGAATTAACACAAAAGGGAACACCAGCTCTCTAGTGACAGATACCAACCAAAACCCAATCATTGAAATGACATATGAAGGATTTCACGCATAGATTATAAGGAAAGTCAATGAGATGCAAGGTAAACGGGAAACCTAACACAAAGAAACCATAAAATGACATGCAGAAAATGAATGAAAGATTCACTAAAGAAATTGAAATATGAAAGGAAACCCAAACAGAATTTCAGGAAATGAAATGATTTATTCAAAGATTTAGAAAACACGCCTTAAGAATAGTTTAGATCAAGAGGAAGAAAGAATTTCAGAGAATCAAGACAACAACTTTTAATTGAAGGCAATCACAAAGATAGAGTAGAGAAATATGAGAAAAGAAATGTGGAATTATGTGAAGAGATATAACATAAGAATCATAGACATCCCTCAGAGTGAAGAAGAAAATACACAAGAATTGGATAATCTATTTGAGGGAATAATGGAGGAAAATTACCTGAAATTGCTAGCAATCTAGATATCCAAGTACAAGAAGCTCAAAGCCCTCCAGTGAGATTCATTGCAAGAGGAAGACACCACAACAGTATTCAGGAGACTGGCTAAATAAACACAAAAGAGGCCTCCCTACAAGCCATAAGGTGAAAACAGAAGGTTACCTACAAATGGAAACCCATCAGAATAACTTCAGACTTCTCATCTGAGATCTTGCAAGCCAGAAGAATTTGGGGTCCCATTTTTAGTCATCTCAAGCAGAATAATGACCAGCCTAAAATTCTAGATCCTATAAAAATAATTTTATTATATGAAGGGGAAATTAAGACCTTCTCAGACAAGGAAACACTGAGGGAATTCATCAAGACAAGACCTGCCCTATAGGAAGCCCTCAAAAAAGTGTTACACACAGAGAAACACAATAGATGTTCACCAGTGTGAAATCATCCAAAAGCTAAGAGTCAAAGGCCAGATACCACAATGGCTAAAGATAGAAAATAAATCAGCAATGTTCTACTCAACAGGATGCAAAGTAATTTACCCCATTGATCAATATTTTAATAAATGTGAATGGTTTGGACTGCCCATTGAAGAGACATAGGTTGACCAAATAGATAAACTATATACAAGCCATGTAACTTCTGTCTTCAGGAAACACATCTGACCCACAAGGATTTATTCTGCCTTAAGGTAAAGAGATGGAAAACAGGCCGGTCGCGGTGGCTCAAGCCTGTAATCCTAGCTCTCTGGGAGGCCGAGGTGGGCGGATCATTTGAGCTCAGGAGTTCGAGACCAGCCTGAGCAAGAGCGAGACCCCATCTCTACTATAAATAGAAAGAAATTAATTGGCCAACTAAAATATATATAGAAAAAATTAGCCGGGCATGGTGGCGCATGCCTGTAGTCCCAGCTACTTGGGAGGCTGAGGCAGCAGGATTACTTGAGCCCAGGAGTTTGAGGTTGCTGTGAGCTAGGCTGACGCCACGGCACTCACTCTGGCCTGGGCAATAAAGTGAGACTCTGTCTCAAAAAAAAAAAAAAAAAAAAAAGAGATGGAAAACAATGTTCCACGCAATTGGAAATGAAAAGAAAGATGGTTTAATAGTTCTAATTTTATCTAACTTAGTCTTCAAATCAACGAATATAAAGAAAGACAAATATGATCATTATATGACGGTAAAGGGAAACATTCTAAAAATTTATATACTCAACTCATGTGTACCCAGATTCATAAAGCAAATACTACTTAATCTAAACAAAATGATAAATAGCAGGACTTTAAGAGCCAGGTATTCAACATGCCTCAGACAGGACAGAACAGATCCTCCAAACAGGGATAAAAAATTTTGACATAAACAGAACTCTAGACCATATGGGTCTGATGGACATTTACTAAATATTCTACCACAAACCACTGAATATGTTTTTCTCATCAGCTCATGGGACATTGTTTAAGAGTGACCATATACTAGGCCACACATCATGTCACAACAAATGAAACAATATAGGAATGATACTAGGCAACTTCTTAGACTGCAGTGGAATAAAATTAGAATCCGACACCAACAGAACACCGATCTCCAAACAAAATGATGGAAATGAAAGAATCTACTGCTGAATTATAGTCATGTTGATTCAGATATTAAGATGGAAATATAAAGATAGTTTGAAGTGAATGATAAGGGATATACAAGTTACCAAAATCTGTGAGAAATTGCTGAAAGACCCTTGAGAGGAAAATTTATAGCCATGAATGCCTACATCCAAAAGACAGAAAAATCACAAATTAGCAATCTAATCAATCATCTCAAAGAAATGGACAAGGAAGAGCAAACAAATCCTAAAAACAGCAGAAGAAAATAAATAACCAAGATCAGAGCAGAACTAAATAAAATCAATAATAAAAAATCTATATGGAAGACTAATAAAATAAAAATTGTTTTTTAAAAAGATAAACAAAATTGACACACTTCTTACAAGATTAACCAGAGGCAGAGAAGGAAGGACTCTAATAATCTCAATAAGGAATCAAAAAGGATAAATTACAACAGGTACAGCAGATATAACAAAATATCACCTATGAATAGTATAAAAATATGCACATAACCTTGAAAACAAAACAGAGGTAATGGATAAATACTCAGAAAAACACAGCCTACCTTGGCTCAATAAGGAGAAATAGAATTAGTGAACAGACCAATATCACATAACAAAATGGAAGAACATAAAAATCCTTCCAAAAATAAAAAAAAAACAAGAGCAGATGGTTTCTCTATGAAGAAGAACTGGTGTCTATCCTGCAGAAATTATTTCAGAGTATCAGAAAGGAAGAACTCCTCAACGTCTTTAACGAAGCCAACATCACCCTGATACCAAAGCCAGGAAAGGATTCAACAAAAAAAGAAATCTACAGACCAATATCTCTTATGAATATAGATTCAAAAATTTTCAAGAAAATTTTAGCAAACTGACTTCAAGTGCTTATCAAAAAAAAAAATAATAATAATAATCCATCAAGACCAAATTGCTTCATCCCTGAAAGGCAGGGATGGTTCAATATATACAAATCTAGAAATGTAATCCACCACATTACAGAAGTAAAACCAAAGATCATATGATCCTCTCAATAGGTGAAGAAAGAGCATTTGACAAAATTCACCACCTTTTTATAAAAACGCTTAAAAAATAAGGAATAGATGGGAGTTACCTCAAAATGATAAAAACAATGTATGAAAAACCCACAGCCAATTTCATACTGTATGGGGAATAATTGAAACATTCCTGCTTATAACTGGAAGCAGACAAGGTTGCCCTCTATCACCATTTCTATTCAACATAACTCCTGAAATTCCTAGCCAGAGCAATCAGAAAAGAGAAGAAAATCAAGGGCATCAAAATTAGGAGAGAATATGTCAAAATATTGCTCTTTGCTGATGATAAGATCTTATATCTAGAAAACCCCAAATATTCTGCCAATAGACTACTAGAATTGATGAACAAATTCAGTACAATCTCAGGTTAGAAAATCAAAAAATTTCTATACTACCAAAAGTGATCTAGAGATTCAATGAAATATCTATTAAAATTCTAGCATTATTATTCAATGCTCTAGAAAAAATAATTCTATTTTGCATATGGAACCAGAGAAGATCCTGTAAAGCAAAAATAATTTCAACCAAAAAGAATGAATTGGGAGTCATTGATTTACCAGACTTCCAGCTATACTACAGTTTTAGTAACCAAAATAGCATTTTACTGGTGCAAAACAGAGACATAGACAATGCATCAGAACTGACAACCCAAATATAAAACCATCCTCATGTTGTCATCTGATCTTTGATGAAGCAGACAAAAACATACACTGGGGAAAAGAGTCCCTATTCAATAAATGTTGACAGAAAAATCAGATAGTCACATGTAGAAGAATGAAACAAGACACATACCTTTCTTTTCTCACAAATATCAACTCACAATGTATTAGACACTTATACCTAAGGCAGGAAAGCATAAGAATTTGAAAAGAAAATGTTGGAAAAAATCTTATAGACATCAGCCAAGCAAAGAATTTATGATGAAGACCCCAGAGGTAATTAAAGCCCAAACAAATAGAAATAAATTACCCTGACTAAATTAAAAAGCTTTTTCAGCCAGGCATGGTGGCTCACGCCAGTAATCCTAGTACTCTGGGAGGCCAAGGCAGGAGGATCGCTCAAGGTCAGGAGTTCAAGACCAGTCTGCACAAGAGTAAGACCCCACCTCCACTAAAAATAGAAAGAAATTATCTGGACAACTAAAAATACATTTAAAAAATTATCCAGGCATGATGGCACATGACTGCAGTCCCAGCTACTCAGGAGACTGAGGCAAGAGGATCTCTTGAGCCCAGGAGTTTGAGGTTGTTGTGAGTTAGGCTAACGCCACAGCACTCTAGCCCTGGCAACAGAGTGAGATTCTGTCTCAAAAAAATGTCCTTTACTGTCCATATTTCTACCCACATTCTAATCAAGAACACTTAATCTGTAAGGAGTTTGAGGCTTTCTCCACAGCCTTACTCTTCATCTGAGCTTTCACCAGAATCATCTTCAATGCTCTATTCACAGTAATGTAGGCTTTTTCTTCCATATACTTCAAAAATCTCAACCCTTACCCACTGCCGAGTTTCAATGCCTCTGTCACATTTTTAGGTATTTGTTACAGCAACATCCTGCTTCTTGGTACCAATTTCTGGTCTAATCCATTTAGGCTGTTATGACAAAATATTTTACTGGATAATTTACAAACAACAGAAATTTATTTCTCACAGTTCTATAGTCTTTGAAGTCCAAGAAAAAGGCACTAGCAGATTCAATGTGTAGAGAGGTCTGTTACTCATAGCTGGCACCCTCTATGTTTCTTCACAAGGTAGGATAGGCAAACAGACTCCCTTCCTTTCTAATTGTTGTCAGTCTATCAAGAGGGCTGTCACTTTTGTTTATCTTTTTTAAAAAAAAACAACTTTTGTTTTTTTATTAATCTTCTGTATACTTCTTTTGTTCTTTATTTCATCTAGTTCAATTGTGATCTTAGTTATTTCTTTTCTTCTGCTGGGTTTATGATTGGTTTGATATTTCTTTTCTAGTTCCTTGAGGTGGTTCTTTAGCTTGATGATTCATGATCTTTCTATCTTTTAGATGTGAGCATTTCATATGATTACTTTTTCTCTCAGGAATGTTGTGGTGTATCCCACAGATTTTGATAACTTGTGTCCCTGTTATAGTTTAGTTCAAAGAATCTTTTGATTTTCATTCTGTCTCTCCTCCTTGACCCAATAGTCATTCAGCAATAGATTGCTTAATGTCCATGACTTTATGAAGAGGTGAGTGTTTCAGTTGGAATTGATCTCTAATTTTATTCCACTGTGGTCTGAGAAGATTAATTGTATAATTTCTATTTTTTTTTAATTATTGAGATCTGTTTTGTGCTCTAGGATGTGATCAATGTTAGAGAAGGTCCCATGAGCTCATGAGAAGAATGTATATTCATTTTTATTTGGGTAGAATGTTCTGTAGATGTCTGTTAGACCCATATATTCTTGAGTTCTGTTTAAGTCCATTGTTTATTTGATTATTTTCTTCTTGGAGGATCTGTCCAGTTCTGTCACTGGGGTGTTGAAATCCCCAGCTACTAATGTATTATGGTTTATCATGTTATTTAGATCAATCAGCATTTGTTATATGTATCTGGCAACTCCTGTGTTGGGTGCATAAATATTAAGAATTGTTAAGCTTTATTGGATTTTTTTCTTCCACCATTATATGATGACCATCTTTGTCTTTCTTTACTATTGTTACTTTAAATTTTATGTTATCTGCTATAAGAATAGCCACCCTGCCATCTTTTCATTTATATTTGCCTGAAAAATTTTTTTCAGCCCTTCACCTTGAGTTTCAATGCATCCTTATGGTTAAGATGCATTTCCTGGAGACAGCAGAAACATGTTTTTTTTTTTTTTTCCCACTCAGCCAGTGTATATAGTTTCAGTGGAAAATTCAAGCCATTCATATTTATTGAGACAGTTGAAATTTGGGGGAGATTTCTATTCATAATGTTGGATAAATTCTTATTGTTTTCTTTTACCTCTCAAGCCACTGTGGCATCAGGGTTCTGGACTTTAACTCTTCAGTGATTCTATATTGGTGTGTCTCTATTTTGCTGTTCAGTGTAAAATTCAGGTCTGAGTACTTCCTGTAGAGTAGGCCTCATCTTCACAAATTCCAGCAGTGATTAATTGTCTAAGAAAGTATTTATTTCTCCCTCATAGATGAAGTGTAGTTTTGCCAGCAAAAGAATTCTAGGTTTGCCATTATTCTGTTTTAGAAAGTTGAGGATTTGTCCCCATTTTCTTCTGGCTTGTAAAATTTTATTTGAGAAGTCTGCAGTTAGTCTGATAGGTTTTTGTTTATAGGTTATCTGTTATTTTCATCTTGCTCTTCAAGGATTCCCTCTTTTGTATTTACTTTGTCTAGCCTCATATCTATCTTATGTGGTAATTGCCTTTACACACTGAATCTCCCTGGAGTTCTGTATGCTTCTTGTACCTGGATACCTAGATTTCTGACAAGGCCAGGCATGTTTTCCTCCATTATTAAAACACATAGATTTTCCAGCCTTTGACTATCTTTTTCTTCTCTCCTAGGAATATCTATAATTTTTATGTTTAGTCTCTTTACATAATCCCACATTTATTGTATGTTTTGTTCATGTTTCTTTCTTCTGTGCTGTTTTTCTTCATCTGATTTGTTTAGCACATAGGCATTATCTTCAAGCTCTGAGATTATTTCCTTTGTGTGATCTAGCCTATTCTTAAGGCTTTCCACTGCGTCTTATAGTTCCTTGAATGCCTCTTTCATTTCCACTATTTCTGTTTGGTTCTTTTGTAATATTTCTATCACTTTAGAGAACTTTTCATTCATTTACTGTATTGTTCTTGTTGCTTCTTTGTATTAGGTCTCTATTTTCTCTTTTCTCTTCAATTCATTTGAGATTTACTACAATCCATATTCAGAATTGTTCCTGTCACTTTTTGTTTACATTTTATTTTATTTTTTATTATTTAGGCATATTATGGGGGTACAGATTTTAAGGTTTCAATAAATGCCCTTCCCCCCCTCTTCCCACAAGTCTGAGTTTCCAGCATGACCATTCCCCAGATGGTGCACATCTTACTCATTATGTATGTATATACCCGCCTCCCTCCCCCCTCCCACCTGCCCAATATCCTATTACAGTAGTACCTATGTGTCCACTTAGGTGCTGCTCAGTTAATGCCAGTTTGCTGTTGAGTATATATGGTGCTTGTTTTTCCATTCTTGTGATAATTCACTTAGTAGTATGGGTTCCAGCTCTAACCAAGAAAATATATGATGTGCTATATCACCGTTGTTTCTTAGAGCTGAATAGTACTCCATGGTATACGTATACCACATTTTATTAATCCATTCTTGGATTGATTGCCACTTGGGATGTTTCCACAGACTTGCAATTATGAATTGTGCTGCTATAAACATTCAAGTGCAGGTGTCTTTTTGTAGAGTGTCATTGGACCTTTGAGTAGATGCCCAGTAATGGGATTGCTGGATCAAATGGTAGATCCACATGATTCTTTCATTAGATGCAGATAAATCTTTTACCAAAATTCAACACCCTTTCATGATATGAACACTTAATAAAATAGGCATGGAAGGAACATACCTAAACATAATACAAGCCATATATGACAGACCCAGAGACAACATCATACTGAATGGGGAAAAACTGAAACCATTCCCACTTAGAAGTGGAACCAGACAAGGCTGCCCACTATCTCTACTTCTATTCAACATAGTGCTGAAATTCCTGGCTACAGCAATTGGACAGGAAAGTGGAATTAAAGGTATCCAAACAGGGGCAGAAGAGATCAAACTTTCACTGTTTGCTGATGATATGATATTATACTTAGGAAACCCCAAAGATTCAACCAAGAAACTCCTGGAACTGATAAATGAATTTAGTAAAGTCTCAGGATACAAAATCAATACACAGAAATCAGAGTCATTCATATACACGAACAACAATCTAATTGAGAACCAAATCAAAGGCTCAATTCCCTTCACAATAGCAACAAAGAAATTAAAGTACCTAGGAATATACTTAACCAAGGAGGTAAAAGATGAAATACTGAGGAAGGAAATAGCAGAGGATGTAAACAGATGGAAATCCATACCATGCTCGTGGATTGGCAGACTCAACATCATTAAAATGTCTATACTACCCAAACTGATCTAAAGATTCAATGCAATACCTATTAAAATCCCATCAGTATTCTTCACAGATATAGAAAAAATAATTTTACACTTCATATGGAACCAAAGACCCCGAATACCAAAAGCAATTCTAGGCAACAAAAACAAAATGAGAGGTATTAATATGCTAGATATCAAACTATACTTCAAAGCTGTAGCAATTATATGTAGCAATCTGGTATTGGCACAAAAATAGGAATATTGAAAAGTGGAACAAATCTGAGAACCCTGATATAAAACCATCCTCATATAGCCATCTAATCTTCGACAAAGCAGACAAAAACATACCCTGGGGAAAAGAATCCCTTTTCAATAAATGGTGCTGGGAAAACCACATAGCCACTTGTAGAAGGCTAAAGCAGGACCCACACCTTTCATCTCTCACAAAAATCAACTTATGCTGGATAGCAGACTTAAGCCTAAGGTATGAAACTATTAGAATTCTAGAGGAAAAGGTTGAAAACACACTCCTAGACATTGGCCTAGGCAAAGAGATTATGAAGAAGTCCCCAAATGCAATCACAGCAGCAACAAAAATAAATAAATGGGACATGATGAAACTAAAAAGCTTCTGCACAGCCAAAGAAAAGGTCATGAAAGTAAACAGACAACCTACAGAGTGTGAGAAAATTTTTCATTCTACCCATCTGATAAGGGGCTGATAACTAGAATATACTTAGAACTCATGAAAATCAGCAAGAAAAAAATCAAATAACCCTATTAAAAAGTTGACAAAGTACTTGAACAGAAACTTTTCTAAAGAAGACAGAAGAATGGCCTACAAACATATGAAAAAAAAAAATGCTCAGCATCTCTAATCATCAGGGAAATGCAAATCAAAACCACAATGAGATATCACTTAACTCCAGTGATAATGGCCTTTATCAAAAAGTCTCCAAATAATAAATGCTGGCATGGATGCAGAGGGAGAGAAACACTCCTACACTGCTGGTGGTACTGCAAACTAGTTCAACCTCTTTGGAAAGCAATATGGAGATACCTTAAAGCGATACAAAGGAATCTACCATTTGTTCCTGTCATTTTAATCATTTCATTTACATTGGTATACATTGTTGAGGATCTAATGATTTTTTGGTGGTAAATTTTCTCTCTTATCTTTCATGTTTCCTGCATTCATTTGCTGATTCTTTCTCATTAGGCTTTTTTGTCAAGACCGGGCATGCCAGGACTGGTTTGTGGTCCTATTTAGAAGTCCCCAAAGTTCGTTTCTTGATAGTGCTATGGTGAGGTATGCTCACGCTGTATTATCTTAGGGGTATTTTAGCTAATTGGGTTACCTCTGACCTGTTTTCTTCACCTTTTGCCAGTGGATACTAGTGTGTTTGCCCCCCCCCCCAATTTAACCTCCAAGATGATGGATCATACTTGTGGGTATGACTACAATGCCTTCTAATAGTTTGAGATGGAAGGCACTCTGTTATGCTCTGGAGTTACATTCTATGTCATTGATTGTAGTTTGCATAAAGGAGTGAGTTATTGAGGTAATCTGATGTCTTTTTGGTAGGTTCTGGTCCCCCAGGTAGGGTATATGAATGCCCCATTCTTGGAATTGGCCTTGTCACTCTTTAGGGTTACTTGGACCTAATCCCCCTTTAGGTGGGAGTAGGGGCAAGATTGATTTTGGCTGGTGCCCAAAGCCTGGGTGCTTGTGCTTCTATGGTTGCTTGATCTGCTGTTAGGTGGAGCCATGAACATATTACTCAAGACTCTTTCGGCTCACTTGGATGGCTGCTCCTGATGGAAGAGGTCAATTGGTACAATTATTGAGGTCTCTGGCTAGGTTTTTCCTTCCCTGCCCACAAACCCCAATGCTGGCAGCCACCGGGACCAAAAGAGCAAACCCTAGAATTATGTTTTTGTGATATGATTTAAGCCAATACAGTGGGCTGAATCAACATGCTATTGACTATTTTTCAGCACTAAAGTCCCACAGATTCACGCCAGTTGCACTGAGAAAGGGGTTTGCTCTCTTCTTCCCACCTTCAAGGGTGGAGTCTACCATTCCTGGCATGAAAGTCCCCAGGCTTGGGCAGGAGTGTTTCCTGAAACCACTACATACAGCAGCATCTACAGGGTGGGGACCCCAACAATGCTGTCTTCCCACCACCAGAAAACTAGCATTGGGATGAGCATTCAAGAGTCACTGGTCAACACTGGTCTGGCAAGCCAAATCAACAGGTTGCCAACTATTTTTCAGCCCCAAAGTCCTGCAGATTCATGCCAGCTGCACAGACAAAACAGCTTTTCTTGCTTCTCTCCACCTCAAAGGTCAGAGTCTGTCGTTCCTGTCAAAAAAATCCCTAGGCTGGGGAGGGGTTTTGTATGAAACCACCACATATCTCAGTGTCTCTGGGCTGGCTACAAAATGATTGTGGTCACCCACCCCTGGAGAGTTAGCACTGGGAGCAACTACTCAGAAGTTGGCAGATGCCAGTATGGTTGGCTGAATCAACAGGCCACCAACTTTCACCTCTGCATCACAGTCCCATTTTCTCACATCTGCCTAGCAGAGGGTCCTGCTCTTTTTTTTTTACAGCCCTGAGCCAACTGAATTGCCAGTAGTTTCCAGGGGAAGATCCCCCTTTTTGGTGTTCACCTCCTGTGCTCTAGTCTCACTGACCTCTAGAGACAAGGTGCCTGTGTCCAAAATCCCTCATACGGTCATGGTCACAGGAAGTAACCATTCAGACCAGTCTATCTCCTGCCCAGTGTAGTCCTAGTACAGAGCACTGGAGAGTTCAAAATGTTTTTCACTATTGTCTTCTCTCCACAGAGCCTCTCATCCCATGCCATGACTTTGCACCAACTTCAGGTGCCTTTCTGTCTGAGTGGATGCGGAGGTCTGAGGGGGATGCAGGCATCTGCCTGTGGGACAGATCACACTGGACTGGCTGACTGTACAAGCATGGCCCCCCTGTGCTCTATTTGCTATTGTATATCTTGCACTCTCCAGTCTTTTCAAACATATCTGCCTTTCACCTTTTTTCCTTCACCGCGTGTCCCACATTGTTTCTCTGCAGATTCACAATGCTGTTCTCTAAAGGAGTGATCCACTTGTGTGTAGCCATCTGAGTTCTTCACCTCTTTCTCTGGGAGCAATAAATGAGGAGGCCACCACTAATCCACCATTTTTTCTTCCATACAGACAATCTCAAAGAATCAATGACGACAACAACAAAATCTTGTAACTAGTAAGCAATTATAATAAGATGCAGGATGCAAGGTTAATAAAGCAAATATAAATTTTTAATCTCAAGAGAGAAAAATTGTAATTTGGAATTAAAATCACAATTGTGTTTACATTATCACCAAAGCTAAATAAAATACATAGGTATAAATATAAACAGTATTTTGGGGATTTTTTGATAGAGGCCAATTTCAATGGGGATAGGTAATATCTCTGTGGTTTTGATTTGCATTTCTGTAATGATTACAGATGTTTAACATTTGTTTTTTATGTTTGCTGGGCATTATTCTCTCTTCTTTTGAAAAGTTACTGTTCATTTCCATTTATTGATGGGGTTGTTTGATTTTTTCTTGTTGATTCTTTTAAGTTCTAGAGAGATTCTTGTTATCAGCCCTTTATTGGATGTGTAGAGAGCAAATATTTTCTCCCATTCTGTAGGCTGTCTATTCTCTCTAATAATTGTTTCCTTGGCTGATATCACTTAACTCCAGTGAGATTGGCCTCTACCAAAAAATCCCAAAACAACAAATGCTGGTGAGGATGTGGAGAGACAGGTATACTCTTACATTGTTGGTGGGACTGTAAATTAGTGCAACCTCTGTAGAAAAGAATTTTGAGATACCTAAAAGAGGTAAAAATAGAAATACCATTTGATCCAGCAATAGCACTATTAAGCATCTACCCAAAAGAGCAAAAGATGTTCTATAATAAAAGCATCTGAACCCAAATGTTTATGGCAGCACAATTCACTATTGCAAGGATGTGGAAATAACCTAAGTGCCCGCCAATTCGTGAGTGGATTTTTAAAATTTGGCATATGTTTACAATGGAATAATACTCAATTATAAGAAACAAAAGTGATCTAGCACCTCTTATATTTTCCTAGATTGATGTTGAGCTCATTATCCGAAGTGAGGTAATACAAGATCGAAATCACAGGTTCCACTTGTACTCACCATCTAATTGGTACTGACTGAACAACACTATGGTGCTCACATGGTAGTAATATTTTCCAGGGATTAGGGGTTTGGGGGGATAAACTCACAATTAAAGGACACGGTGAGCATTTTAGAGGGGAAAGGCATGCCTCTAACCCTCGCTAGGGAGATGTAAACATAAAATGTAATAAAAATGTTTGTACACTCATATTACCCTGAAATAAATAAAAAAAAATCTAAACAGTAAAATATGTACAAAATCTACATAAAGACAGTGATAATATTCTGATAAAAGAAATCAAATAACATATAGCTAATTGGTAATATATTCCATGTAATTGAAATATTTTCTATAGACTCAACAGGATCCAAATCAAAATCTCAGTAAGTGATTTTATGTATTTTGACAGATTCTAAATTTATATATAAAGGCAAAAGACTCAGAATAGCCAACACAATATTGAAGGAGAAGATAAACTTGATCACTTAATATTATCTGGCTTCAAGACTTACTGTAAGTTCTCAGATCTGCCTTCCACACCAAACAGGGCAATAGACACTTCTAAAAGTAAAATCTTCAAAGAATTAAAGGCTAGAATTTGAACTGCATGAGGGCTCAAGGAGCAAGTCAAAGGAACAGGACTTCTTCCAACAATATAAATGGAAAACTTCCTCCAATTTCAATCCTCTAAATAAATGTAAATGGTTTAAACTGTTCTCTGAAAAGGCATAGACTGGCAGAGTGGATAAACATCCACAAGCCTAGTATCTGCTGTCTAGAGGAAACACATCTAACCCACAAAGATGCCTTTCGGCTGAAGGTCAAGGGATGGAAAACTATCATCCAGGCAAACAGAAAGCAGGGGAAGCTATACTATTTGCAGCTAACATAAGCTTTAAAATAGTAAAAGTAAAAAAGGATAAATATGGCCACATTATAATGGTGAAAAGGAAAATCCAACAAGAAGATTTAACAATTCTTAATATTTATACATCCAATGCAGGAGCACCCAATTACATAAAACAAACCTGGTATGATCTAAAGAGCGTGTTAAACAATACTGCAATAGTAGCAGGGGACTTCAACACTCCACTGAATGAACTGGATAGATCCTCCAAACAGAAAATAAGCAAGGAAATAATGGGCTTAAACAAAGTTCTTGATCAAATAGGTCTGACAGATCTCTACAGAACATTCCACCCAAATAAAGTTGTATTTACATTCTTGCCAGCTGCCCATGGATCCTTCTAGGCCACAAATCAGATCTCAAAAAATTCAAGAAAATAGAACTTATACCATGTGTATTTGCTGACCATAGTGGTATAAAACTAGAATTCAATTCCTATAAAAACACTCAATGCATCACAAAGTCATGTAAACTAAACAATTATTAAAGAATTACCGAATTTCTATTGGGTAGATTGGTAAGAGTGGACTTTCGGGGTGATATAATTACTGTTGTTGAGGAAATGTCTGATTTTTTTCCAAAGGGGCTGCACCACTTTGCATTCCCATGAATACCATATGAGAGTTCCAATTTCTCCCCATTCTCATCAACATTTGTCATCACAGGTCATTGTGTCCGTAGCCACACCAGTGGGTCTACAGTGGTCCATCTCTTCAGACTCCATTGCATTTCCCTGGTGGCTCATGGTGTTGGGACCCGCTCGTGTGCCATCCTGCTTCCAGTCACACAGGAGCAGCGGAAGGTCTGAAGCCCTTCGTGAGTCACTCACTGCAGACTAGACTGAGGGGAGTTGAAATCCCACACGCAGTCTGCTCCCTTCCATGGAACGGAATATGCCTGTCCCAGCACAGACTCCTCTCAGAGGCAGCGATGGCAGAGTAGGAGGAAACCCCCATCCCAGGCCAGGAGATGAAGCGCCGTGTGGACTCCGCCTCTGCTGGCTCTGCAGCTCCAGGGCTCCAGGCCTGTGCCAGAGCCGGCTCCTGCGTACCACCCCGTCCCTCACCACGGGACACACGGCAGGTCCATCGAGTGTCCCCTCCGCCTCAGCAGAGGATGTGTCACTGGAAACCGGGACTCGGATGGGGACTTGGCTGCTGCAACTTATCTCTGTGCTCACACGGTGCCAGCAGCATTGGCCAAACAGCCCATCAGCTTCTAGACAACCTCATGACAAAGAATGCAAAACAGTATTCCAGGAAAAAATAAAATTTCCTTTAGATGGAATAACATGAGACTTAAGTAAGTGTAGAGGTAGACTACATCGATGGGTAGAATTTTGTTAACAAAAATATTTAAAAAAACATGTATTTAATGTACCAAGAAAGAAATCAGACGGAACAGGTACAGTGTACGCTACCTGGGTGATGGGCACAGGTAACTTGGACTCAGGCAGTACAGAAGCAATTCATGTTACCAAAACATTTCTTCCCATGGGATATTTTGAAATTTTAAAATAAAAAAAAAAAAAAAGAATAAATGTATTTGAAAAAAAAAAAAAAAAAAAAAAAAAAATACCGAGTCAATGATTAAATTCGGAGGAAAATCAAAAGTTTCTTCAAAAAAAATGATAACGGAGACACATGGTACCAAAACTTGTGGGATACAGCAAAAGCATACCTGAGAGGAAAACTAATAGGAATAAATGCCCACATCCATAAAACAGAAAGATTACATACTGACAACCTAATGAATAGACTCAAGGAATTGGAAAAAGAAAAGCAAACCAATTCCAATCCTAGTAGAAGAAAAGAAATAACTAAGATCAAAGCAGAACTAAATGAAATGCAGAACAAGAGAATTATACAGAAGATAAACAATACCAGAAGCTGGTTTTTCAAAAAGATAAACAAAATTGATAGCCCTCTTGCTAGACTGACAAGAACCCAAAGGGAAAGAACTCTAATTAATTTAATAAGAAATGAAAAAGGAGAGGTCAGAACAGACACAAAATTACAAAACATTATATTTGACTACTATAGAAAACTATATGCCCAAATCCTAAATAGCAAGGAAGAAATGGAAAAATTCCTGGATTCATACAACCTCCCTAAGTTCATCCAGGAGGTAACAGAATTCCTGAATAGACCAATCTCGAGCTCAGAAATTGGAGCAGTATTAAAAACCTCCCCAAACGGAAAAGTCCCGGGCCAGTTGGCTACATTTCAGAGTTCTACCATACATACAAAGATGAACTCATACCTATACTACAGAAATTATTCCACAACATTGAGTAGGATGGTATTCTTCCTAACTCATTCTACGAAGTCAATATCACCTTGATACTAAAACCAGGAAAAAAATCCACAAAAAAAAAGAAAATTACAGACCAATATCCCTCATGAATATACATGCAAAAATCCTCAACAAAATTTTAGCAAACAGAATTCAGCAGCACATCAAAAAAATAATTCACCATGACCAGGTGGGCTTTATTCTAGGGATGCAAGTGTGGTTTAACATATGCAAATCTATAAATGCAATCCTCCTCATAAATAAAAGAACAAAAACCATATGATTCTTTCAATAGATGCAGAAAAAGCATTTGACAAAGTCCAACACACCTTTATGATAAAAACTCTTAACGAAATAGGCATAGGCACCTCATACCTTAAAATTATCAAATCCATTTATGACAAACCCATGACCAATATCATACTCAATGGGGAAAAATGAAAGCATTCCTGCTTCAATCTGGAACAAGACAAGGATGCCCACTATCTCCTGTTCTATTCAACATAGTACTCGAAGTCCTAGCTATAGCAATCAGGCAAGAGAGGGATATTAAGGGCATCCAAGTGGGTGCATATGAGGTCAAACTCTCACTCTTTGCCAATAATATGATATTATACCTAGAAAACCCCATTGATTCGTCCAAGAGACTCCTAGACTTGATGAATGAATTCAGTATAGTCTCAGGTTACAAAATCAATATACACAAATCAGAGGCATTCATATATTCCAAGAACCATCAAACTGAAACTCAAATAAAAAATGCAATAATTTTTACTATAGCCCCAAAGAAAATTAAATATCTAGGAATATATTTAATGAAAGATACAAAAGACTTATACAAGGAGAACTATAAAACACTAAAAAAATAAATTGTAGAAGATGTATACAGATGGAAAAATGTACCTTGTTCATATATTGGTAGAATCCATAGCGTTAAAAATGTCAATATTACCTAAAGTCATCTACAGAATTAATGCAATCCCCAACAAAGTACCACCATCATTCTTTACAGATCAATAAAAAATAATTCTGCACTTTGTATGGAACCAGAAAAATCCTCATATAGCCAAAGCAATCTTAAGTAAAAAGAGCAAACTGGGAGGCATCAGTCTTCCTGACTTCAAGCTGTACTATAAAGTAATAATAATTAAATCAACCTGAAATTGGCACAAGAACTGAAGCATTGATATTTGGGATAGGAGTGAGATTCCAGAGATGAAACCATCTGCATACGGTAACCTAATCTTTGATGAAGCAGACAAAAATATACAATGGGAAAAATAATCTACCTTCAATAAATGGTGCTGGGAAAACTGGATAGCTACATGCAGAAGAATAAATCAGGATCCCTACCTCTCAAGTCTCACAAAAATCCACGCAAGATAGATAACAGATTAAAACCTAAGGCATGAAATCTTAAGAATCCTAGAAGAAGATGTTGGGAAAACCCTCTCAGACATTGGCCTAGGCAAAGAATTCTTCAAGAAGACCCCCAAAGTAATCACTGCAGCAACAAAAATAAATAATTGGGAGCTGATCAAATTAAAAAGCTTCTGCACAGCCAAGTAAACTATCATTAGAGCAAATAGACAACCTACAGAATAGGAGAAAAAATTTGTTCTCTACACTTCCAATAAATGTCTGATAACAAGAGTCTAGAGCTCGAAAGAATTAACAAGAAAAAATCAAACAACCCCATCAAGAAATGGGCAACCGAAATGAACAGAAACTTTTTTAACAAAGACAGAATAATGGCCAGCAAACATATTAAAAAATGCTCAACATCACTAATCATTAGACAAATGCAAATCAAAACCACAATGAGATATCATGTAAACCCAGCGAGATTGTCCAGTATCAAGAAATCCCAAAACAACAAATACTGGCGAGATTGTGGAGAGACAGGAACACTCTTACACTCATGGTGGGACTGCAAATTATTGCAACATTTGTGAAAAAGAATTTGGAGAGATCTCAAAGAGCTAAAAATAGAAATACCATTCAACCCAGCAATAACATTATTAAGCATCTACCCAAAAGAGCATAAGGCATTCTATTATAAAGACATCTGCACCTGAATGTTTATGGCAGCACAATTCAGTATTGCAAGGACGTGGAAACAACCCAAGTGCCCATCAATTCATGAGTGGATAATCTAAATTTGGTATATGTTCACCATGGAATATTACTCAGTTCTAAGAAATGACAGCAAGCTAGCACTGCTTATACTATCCTGGATTAAGCTTAAGCCCATTATCCAAAGTGAGGTGACTCAAGTTCAGGAAAATGGGCTTCACATGTACTCGGCACTAAATTGGTACTGACTGATTAAAACTATCGTGCTCAAATGGTGGAAGTGTTCACCAGGGATTCGGTGGGTGGAGAGCAGGAGACCCACACCTTATAGATGTGGTAAGCATTGTGGAGGGGAAGGGCATACCTCTAACCCTTCTTAGGGAGAGGCAAAGATATAAAACATAACCAAAATGTCAAAAAAAGAAAGAAGAAAGAAAGAAAGAAAGAAAGAAAGAAAGAAAGAAAGAAAGAAAGAAAGAAAGAAAGAAAGAAAGAAAGAAAGAAAGAAAGAAAGAAAGAAAGAAAGAACTTTTATCCGGTGTTGGGCAGGTGGGAGGGGGGAGAAGGGGATGAGTGTATACCTACATAATGAGTGCGAAGCTGACCACCTGGAGGATGGACAAGCTTGAATCTCTGACTCAGCGGGGCGGGGAGGGTTGGTAAGGGCAACATATGTAACCTTAACTATAGTTGCACCGCCATAATATGATGAAATAAAAAGAATTTTTAAAAAAGAAATCTCACCAAAGATGACATCCAGATAGCAAAAAAAGCTTATGAAAAATGCTCATTATTGACCAGGTGTGGTGGCTCACACCTGTAATGCTAGCACTCTCAGAGGCCGAGGCAGGAGGATTGACTGAGCTCAGGAGTTTGAGACCAGCCTGAGCAATAGTGACACTCTATCTCTACCAAAAATAGAAAAAAAAAATAGCCGGGCATGGTGTTGCGTGCCTACAGTCCCAGCTACCTGGGAGCCTGAGGCAGTAGGAATGCTTGAGCCCAGGAGTTTGAGGTTTCTGTGAGGTAGGCTGATGCCAAGTCACTCTAGCCTAGGCAAGAGAGTAAGACTCTGTATCAAAAAAAAGTGGTCATTATTTGTCAGTAGGGAATTGCAAATGAAAGCAGTAATGAGATACTATACAACTATTAGAATGGCTAAAATTCAAAACAGTGGCAGTACCAAATGCTGGAGAGAAGATGTAGAGCAGCAGGAAATCCCATTAATTGTTGGTGGGAATGCAAAATGTTATAGTCTTTAAAAGATATTTGATAGCTTCTTATAAAACTAAACATACACTTGCTTACAATTCAACAATTGTACTTCTTTGTCTTTACCCAAATGAGTTGAAAATTGTGTTCACACAAAATCATGAACACAAATGTTTACAGAAGCTTTATTTATAATTGCCAAAATGTGTAAGCAATCAAGATGTTATTCTAAGAAGAATGGATAAACAAACTGTACTACACCTGTACAATAGAATAATATTTTGTGAAAAAATATGAGCTATTGAAATATGAAAAGATAAGGAGGAACCTAAAATTCATAAATGTATGTGAAAAAAGTCAACCTTAAAATGCTAGATAATTCCAACCATATAACATTCTGGAAAAGGCAAAACTATGGAGAGAATAAAAATTAGTGATTGACAAGTTTCAAGAAGTGGGAAGGAACAATGACTACATGAAGCACAGGGGACTTTTAAGACAGCGAAACTATTCTGTATGGCCTTATAATAGTGGATCTACATATTATGTATTTGTCAAAACCCATAGCATGTACAATACAAAGAGAGAACACTAATGTAAATTGTGGACTCTAGCTAATAATAATGTATCAATATTGGCTAATCAATCGTAACAAATGTACCACACTAAAACAAGGTGTTAATAATAGGGGAAATTGGGTGATGTGGTATATGGAAACTCTGTGCTTTCCAATCAATTTATCTATAGAATTAAAACTACTCTAAAAATAGTCTACAAGTTAAAATAAATAATCATAACTATTCTTACATAGGTATTCTTCCTGGTCTTATTTCAATGAGCTTCCTGTTGTAGTAAATTTTTTTTTTTGGTTTAAAATTACGTAAATACAAAGTTGAATTCAGGCTCTGTGACATATATGTTATACGGTATTGGAAAAGTTTCTTTGTCCCTGTCTCATATTTCCCATATGTAAATAGGTCTTAACATTGCATTCATTGTTGCCACAGTGTGGACTTTTCTATTCTTTGTCTTTACATATAGGAAAATATTATGTATGTTTTTGTGTTTTAGTCAGCTACAACTCCTTTTTCACCCCTTTCTCTCCTTCCACCTTATAAAGTGGTCAGCTAATTTAATCTCTTACTAGTATGGTCAACATAGGTTTATGTGGGGATCAACAAAAGAGAGATTCTTCTCCATTAGAGAATTCCCTAAGTTTGAGACATTGGGCAGCTGTGTTTATTAGAATACATTGTCAACATCTTTGTTCTGCTTTCAAAGCCAGGATAACTAAGCAGTGATTTTAGAGAAAGCTTAGTGCAAAGAAAAATAATCTAAGAATTTAACAGACAGAAATAAGATTCTCCATCACTTTCTAGAGTTTTTTTTTTTTTTTATAATTATTTTTTTTTTATTTCGGCATATGATGGGGATACAGATTTTAAGGTTTCAATAACTGCCCTTTTCCCCCCT